>BCGP01000004.1:922384-1164390 GCA_001599335.1 [Candida] boidinii
GAATCATCATCTGCTGTTTCATCATCTGCTGCTTCATCATCAGTTGCTGCTTCATCATCTGTTGAATCATCATCTGTTTCATCATCTTCCGCTAGTGCTTCATCTTTAGTGATCGCGTCATTATCTGTTGAATCTTACAGTACTATTGTTGTGCCAAGAATCGATTCCATAACAGTAGGAACTTATTCAACATTTGCTGCTTGGTCCAACTCCTCTTCCCTTTTGGTGCAACCATCTTCAATTGAATCAATTATGATCTCATCATCAACTGACGTTACTCTTTTGTCTTCTCATAGTGGTTACTCTTCTTCTGGTAAATGGCCTGCAACCACACTTTCAAATTCAGCTATTGCAACTTCTTCCACAGTTGATGTCCACACTGATCTGTCTTCTTCCGATGTCGAAGTCACATATGCTTCTACCGCACCATCTACTGCAACATCTAATGTTGAATCTTTTACTAATACTGAACACATCTCTTCAGTTATTACAACTTCTGAGATATCTGCTGTTTCAATCTCAAGAGTCTCCAATGTTTCCACTTCCGAAGTATCTGCTATTGCAACCTCCCAAGCTCCAGGTGCCTCTCCTTTGGGTGTATCATCTTCCGGCGAGTCAGCTGTTCAAAGTTCTGATGCTTCTGTTGTTTCTACTAGAAATGGTTCTATCGTTTCCAGTTATAATGCTTCATCTACTGTAGGAGCTTCTACAGCTTCTTCAGCTTCTTCATCACCTTACGAAGAATCCTCCTTCTCCTCCTCTTCTTCCTCCTCCTCTTCCAACAACAACAACAACAACAACAACAACAACAACAACAACAACATAGTTTCCACATCTTCTTTAGATGAAGGATACTTTGCTACATTATATACTTTAACCACTCAATCTTCCTATCCATCCACTACTGTTGTTGACAATGACAATAATAATGAAGCTCAAACTTCCGCATCATCGAGTTATTCTTCTTCAAGCACTTCTACAGCTTCAGAAATTCCAGAATATACTGGTGGATCTTCTAAACAAAATATACCATATTTAATTATTTTTATTTCACCATTATTTACATTTTTTTTACTTTAGGTTATTTTAATTTTTAATATTCCTTTTTGGGCTACTTTTTTTGGGTTATTTTTATTTTATTTTTACACTTCATAGATTTTTATTTTATTTGCACACTTCATAGATTTTTATTTTATTTTAACTTTGATACTTAATTTTTCACAAAGACACATATAGAGTCTCGTCTTTTCCCTACTTATTATTCATTTCATTAATATGTATATAACATTTTTTCAATATAGAGTTTTAGATTTTTAGATTTTTAACCAGTTATTTAAATAGTAATCAGTATCTGTAGCATTATAGGAAGGTGAACCAAATATCTGATCATAGGGTTAGCTGGGTAGTTGACAGTAATATAATATAGTAAAATAAAGAATATATAACTAACAGTTTACACCTTTACAGCCATTGTTAATCGGTGCACTGATGTAAACATGCTTAAAGCCACAGTGATGGAATGTAGCTTGGCGCTTGCTTGTTGGTTTGGTGGCTATAGTGGCTATAGTGGAGCATGACTGTGCTACGGCGCAGTTGTGGAGAATTGGCCCGGTGAAAGGGACAGTACATGACAGTAGAAACCACAGCCTCTTTGAGGTGTATTTAGAGGATATATGGGAAGGCAAAGAAAGTGGAGTGCAAATTCGGGATTCAAGATCACTGGAGCACTTGGAAGGAATTGAGTGCGTTTTCTGTATTCCGTCCTATCTTATGATCTGTTTCTCCTTTCCAATACATATTCCTAGATTAATGGAATCAATATTTAACATAATATAACAGCATCTATAAGATAGCAACACACAAACTACTAAGTCTTATCTCTGATATATATATATATATATATATATATATATAGTGTTTGCTTATTGATTATAATTTAATAATTAGACAATGGCTGATAAGAATAAGAAGCCTCAATGTCAAAAGCCATACATTGCGGTATGGGATGACAAATACCAAGAATGGTTTTATGTTAACGAAGACACAGGAAAGAGTCAATGGGAGGCACCAGCAAGTACTGTATTAGACACCAGTTCATCTGCTCCACCTCCAGCTTATGGTGAACAAGGAAGTGACAGTAGCTTAGAATTACCATCCAATGGAAAATCAGCTAATAGTTCAGCTCAAAATTCAAGATCAAATCAATCTCAGCAACAAAGGGGAAATTATGGTCAACAACAGTCATACCAACAACAACAACAATATCCACAACAGCAACAATATGGTGGATACCCTCCACAACAACAATATGGCCAACAACCTTATGGTGGATACCCTCCTCAACAACCTTACGGTGGATACCCTCCACAGCAACCTTATGGTTATGCTCCGCAACCACAGTACTATCAACAACCACAACAACAACAACAGTATAGACGTGGTGGTGGTATGGGTGGTATGGGTGGTATGATGGCCGGTGCTGCTGTTGGTACACTTGGTGGTGTCATGTTAGGTTCTGCTTTAGCAAATAATAATGATACATATGTCGAAAATAACTATTATGGTGATGATGGTGGTGATTATGGTGGTGGTGATGATTTTGGCGGAGGTGATTTCTAAGATACTTATCTTATCGGACCCTCAAAATTCAAAATAGATACCATTAAAACCATTGAATTAACACCATGAGTAGCTCATTCGCCAACTGTGGATTGCCATACGCAAAGATAATTTATAAAAGATCATATAAAACTTTCTGCAATAAGAAATTACTTAAAAAAATAAGCATCCAGTTCAGTCAATCATTTAAAAGTGTTTCTTTTCTATCGTTTAATAATACACTCTTATTTTTACATTTTTTTTTAATTTATAACTACATCTTTTCACATATTTATATATATTATTTAATAAAATTTCTTGCTCTACCATAACATTCCCAAACCAGAAATTAATTTAAGCTAACGCTAGCTAAATTACTCAACCCCGGACAGATCACTGAAATCAATAAAATGTATCTTGATTTGATATAGACACTTTTCAGTAATTTCAGTAGTTCTGTATACTTAATTAAGTAGATTTTGATAACATAGGAGGCTTGTATTGAGCAATTACAACGCTGATCATCATATTCTAATTTCTGATCTTATTGGCTAATCAGCTAATCGAAAGGTCGTGGAAAGTGAGCGAAAAACAAGCAAGAGGAGAAGGGGGGACAAGCTCTTATCTATATAAAAGAACGGGGTAGGACTAAATTATATTGGTGCATGGTTGAATATAAGAATGGTTCACACCTGTGCACTTTAAATATAAGTTATCAGAAATGAAACAGTCACGTGAATGATCAAAGTATTGGAGGTTCCGTGGACACTGGGAGATCAGCGTGCTACCGAAGGATTTCTCTGGCGTGGTGAAGAGCGTATTTCTGGGCCACTCTTCTCTGAAGTCCAGCTTGGTGTCATCTCATCCTTCCATATACTGCACTCCAACCCGCATTCACCACCTAACACGTACTAATCAGGCATTGCGACAGCAGTTGAATTGCTTCTTTTACTATAGCAAAACAAGAGGTGGTGGCTAGATTGTTTTGCAGATTTATATTATATTACATAACATCATATCTGTGTTGAAGACTCAATATTTGATTTGGTATTTTTTTTTGATTCCCGAATATATAAACAGTTTTATGCGCCAGTGGTGAATAATATTTAGATCAGACGAATCAAAATATAGTCCTGTTTTTCAATTTTATTTTCAACTTTAATTCACTTGATTTTCACCTGTCAAACGAGTAAAATTCTATGATATACCCGATACTTAAATAATCATCATTACCTTCATCAATTATTGGTATTTAGATTAGATAAATACTTCAGTGGGGAAGCAGTACAAGATACTCAATTAGCATAATATTAGTTTAGACAACAAATATAGATATAAATATAGATATAAATATAGATATAAATATAAATAAAAGATAAATAAAATGGGTAAAGCCGCTTCAAAATTATCCAGAGAGGATATAAATGATTTAAAGAAACTCACATATTTTCATAGTAGAGAATTACAACAATGGTATAAAGGTTTTCAAAGAGATTGTCCATCAGGTCAATTAACAAAAGATGATTTCATAAGAATACATAAACAATTTTTCCCATTTGGTGATCCAACTGAATTTAGTTCATACGCATTTGAAGCATTTGATTATAATAATAATGGTTTTATTAATTTTAAAGAATTTATAATGTCATTAAGTATAACATCACGAGGAACTTTAGAAGAAAAATTGAAATGGAGTTTTAGAATATATGATAGAGATAAAGATGGTTATATATCATATGACGATATGTTAACCGTTGTAAGAGCAATTTATAAAATGATTGGTTTAATGGTTGAATTGAAAAGTGATGAAAAGACCCCTGAATTAAGAGTGGAAAAGATTTTTGAAAGTTTGGATAAAGATAAAGATAGAATGATTACTCTTGATGAATTTACAAGTGGGAATAAAATGGATCCTGCAATAGTGAGTGCTTTAAGTCTTTATAGTGATCTCGTATAGATTCATATTTCTTTTTTAAATCTTTTTTTAATAATTTAGTTAAATGAATTGAAAATTTTCATCTAATTGGTGGATACAACAAGCATATTTTTTAAAATTCATAGATAACAGTTTTTTTTCTCTCACATATTATCTTTTTTTCTTTTCCAGCATAATCACCCCCACCACCAACAGTTAACTCATCTGCCTATAATTTCATTCATCATTCGCTCAACTTTCTATAGTTCATTTCCTATTTTTTTTTTCACCTATGTACTTATATACCATCATATTTATATTTTTATATTTCTAATAAAGTTTAATATTCTTATCGACATAATACTGCAAATCTGAAATTCTACATTTATATATAGACATTTTCTAATAAAAAATTTAAATTAATTAAACAAAAATAAATAAATAAATAAACGTTACCTAATAAATAATAAGCAAAACAGCTAAAAAGACCAAAACATAAAAAAAATAAATAAATAAACAAAAGAAAACAGAAATTTCATAAAAACTATATACATTGAAAGATACTAAAAATTAAAAGATTATATTCATATTACTAATCTTTAATTTCATGTAATTTCATTTAATATTACTTAAATTCTTTCAGCTGTCCAGACAGCAGCTTTACATGTGAGCTTAATAGTTTCTGTAATTAACCAATAAGGCCTAGCACCATGTGAGTCATTTTCAACAGCAGTTTCAAGATGTTCTAATTCATCATCTCTAAATTCTTTAATTGTTTCTGTTAAATTTGTCAATTCTTCAGATGTTGAAGCATCTTTACTATCAACTTTTTCCACATCCTGATAATAATTTGCCAATGTTCTCAATTGAGTATTATAATGTTTACCAATAACAGTTTCAACAGCTTCGGTACAAGCCATAGCACCTTCTTTACCTAATAACGCTGTACCTGCACCCATTGCAAGAGCACCAACTTTCCAGATTGGTGTTAAAAGAGATGGTCTCACTCTTCTGGCAACTTGAAATTTATTGAATGTTCCACGATGGTGAACTTCTTGTTCCCACATATGTTTAATAATTTTTTTTAAATCAGGTCTTGTATGTGATAAAACCATGTATTGACCACAATAAATTAAATCAGCACCCAATTCACCAGCTTGATCAACTCTGATAACTCTATCTAAATAAGCATTTTGTGCTTTGCTAAGTGCTTTATGTGTTGGTTTAGAACCAGCTGCTGTAACTAATCTCTTGATTGCTGCGTGACTCATATCTTTATGCCTGTAATATGGAAACTTTTAATTCAATTAAACTAAAAAAAGATTAATCAACAATATGTATTTAAGTTATTAATATATATAAAATATACGAGGTATATACCTTTCACAACAAGTGTTTAACTTCGTCAATTGCTAAATCAACAGATTGTTAAACGGTAATTATTCAATTACAGACATGCACAGCACATCTCAAAATGCTCTATAAAAAGACGTTTGAGTGTTTGGTTTAACTAAAACATGGCATGATTTATCGTTCAAATGTGAGACAAAATTCGCGGCTAAAATTAATTTTGAGCGACAAACCGAGAGCATTCAGCGGTAAGTCCAGAAGTACTTTTACCCGTTGTCTGGCTGACTGTGCGCTATGAATTTTATTTCCACCGCGGCATCCCACATTTATGCCGGCGCTCTATTTACACAGTTTTTACAGAAGGATTTAGAGAAAGTATATATCTTTTTTTTTTATTTATTGAAAGTTAAAACTATTTAAAATCTTTTTAAGTTAATATTATATTTGTTTATTAGGCTCCGAATCACCAATGACATCCAAAAAGCTTGCTGTAGACAGATAACAATTGAAAATATCTATTACCCTTTTACCAACAGGGAACGATAATTCTTGAGAGTCTCTAGAGTAAGTAACACATTTATAATCACCTTCTGGATATTTTAAGATAATACACTTAAATTCTTCAAATGGTATATCTTTAATAGTAAGCCATTTTATATCAAAGCCACCATATTTTTGAGAATTTTGCCAAATTGGATTTAAAGTATCAAAATTAACCGCTGAAGTCATTTCTGCTACACCACAAAAACAGTCAGTTTGAATATATGAAAAAATTAAATAAATTTTAACTTTCTCTGTTTCTGAATCCATGGAACCTTTATTGGTATTTGAATTTGCTTTTAAATATGCATTGTTTAATATTTTATTACCTCTTGATGTTGATGTCCATGTATTATGTAAATAAGAAATTTGAATGTCAGAAATATTTGGTGTTTTAATGATAAAGAATTTTGAATTGGAAGCAACATTTAATTTTTTATCAGTTAATGTTTCAAATGTATCATGTTTATTTAAAAAATCCGCATCCGGTGTCCAAATTCCTTTATTAATAGAGAAAGGGTTACCTATAATCTTAGACATCATCTTGATTTTTTTCGTTCCGGTAACATTAGTATTTTTAGGTTCATCAGAATCATCCAAAATAGCATCTATATTAAGAGGAGCTAAACCCTCTTCATTAATTGGATCATCATATTGTTTTGAAGGCATATCAATTCTAGTATCCAAAGATACAGAAGGTGGAGATATAGGTGAGACGGGAAGAGTAATGTTAAAAAATCTACTTGAGTTACTATCTGGCCTCTCGTATGTATATGAAACCTTTGGTGGATTTGGTGGACTATGGATTGTTAATGGTGGACTGGGAATTGTCTGTTGTGGACTTGGTAATGCCTGTAAAAGGTAATTCATACCATTTGCTGACATGTTATTGTTAACAAAAGTTGAATCCATTGGAGACGGGATCATCTGTAAAACGGGAGGACAATAATCGTTCATTGGAGCCATTGGAGCCATTGAGGTCATTGGAACTGGATACTCTTGTGGATTTGAATTTGGCATTACCGGCATCTGCATATTGGGATGTAGATTTCCAGAGACGGGCATATCATTACCCAAACATGGGAATGATTGAGTTGTATTATAGCCTGTAGGGTAATTTATGATTTGACTTGTATGAATGTTTGTGTTATAACCTGTAGGAATATTTGTGTTGTAAGTGGGGTCATTATAGTTGAAACCACCATTTGTGTTGTAATCACCCGAATTCATATTATTATTAATTGAATTATTTGCAAAATGGTTAATAGTGTTAACGTTGACCGAACTATTGATATGATTAGGAATTTGTGTAGTTAAAAATTGTAAGCTTGTATCATTAGGAAATTGAGGAATATATGGAGTTGAGTTTTGCAAACGCGTAGTATCGGTTAAGCTAATACCTCCAAATTGCCTTAAAAGAGAATCATAACTATTGAAATCAGATTCATTGTTGAATTGAGATTGTATATTTCCACCTAGTACAACTCCAATTGTTGGAGTTAATTGTGTACTGGATAGACTTAATGGTAATATTGAGATAGGATCAAAGTTAATATTTTTTGATACTTCGTATTTCAATTGTTTACCATCATCAACATCAATATTAAATTGCGTCATAGGAGTCTTAGGACTGAATGTTGAAAATAGAGACAGACAGCTATCTCCAGCCAAAGAAGGTGGTGGGGCTGTAGGACATTTTTTAAAATATGTTCCATTTTCCTCCATAATCTCCGCGGTTGCTTCTTTCAAAGCTCTTTCACTCTTTAATACTTCACTTGAAGATATATTTGAAACATTTTTAAAAATAAGTTTCAGAATATGGTCTTCAAGTAATTCTAAAAACTCAAGTTTCTTACCTTCTTCAAGACCTCTGAATCTTTCCAAAATGTCACTAATTTTTGTCATTTGATTATAATAATATTCAAGTAATGAGTAAATATAAGAGAACATATTTTCAAGATTCAAGTGATTAAAAGAAAAAAATCAACAATTAGGACATGTCAGCGTTCTTATATAGTAAAGTTGCTTCAGAGGCAGAAACAAGCAAAAAAATCAGATTTCCATACTGCAAATTAAATTTAAATACTTCAAAACAGAATAAATTTGAAAAGTTTTACCTAATAGTAAAAAGATGTTCTGTTCTTTCTGTAGTCATAAGACACAACAACATATGTTTCCGTTGTCTAACAGTAAACAAGACTAGCGCTGGCCTGTCCATCCAGCCGTCTGCGCGTGAATTCTTTTTCAACTGGCTGTAAGTACCCTGCAGCAATACTGCAGCTTACAGCTCCGCATCACTTGCTGAGCCTGCCATTTTTGGCCGTCACTTTGCTGGACATTCCCTCTTTGTTCCTGGTCCAGTTGTCGCACAATAGTTTCCTAGTTGGGACAATGTCCATGTTACCTTAACAGACAGGATACACACGTGATCAAATGAAAAATCTTGTTTGCATTCTCTATTGTCCTCTATTGTCACTGCCTATTGTTCGTCTTGTGTCTGAGTCTGTGTGGTAAGTAAGTAGCGTGCAGCTGCCAATAACTGGGGAAAGCCCTCTTTTGTCTTGTGTAGTTTGCAGAGAATGACCGTCCCACAATTGCGTTTGTTGTGAAACTCGTTGGATTGTGGCACAATTTTCTTTTAAAACTTAGATTATGTAGTTGACAATTAACATCACTAAAAATGTGGGTAGAAATTGAATTGAGTTATTTTAATTGGTAAAACACGGCTTCTTTCGTATCCAGGCTATACAGGAAAGCAATCGCAATATAGAGGTAATAAAGGCCTAAATATGGAAAATGCTGTTGCTTTTCTTTATATTCAATATTTTAATAACAAATGCAATCCCTATTTCTTTGAATCAACTGATATTTAAAAATCTTTATAACACTCCTAGAATAAGAAATGATAATCAACTGAATGGAGCACAGTTACAGATCCTTTATGAGATCTCATATATAGTTGATATAACATACTGTATTTCATCTACAACAAAGATTTCACCTCCATTTAGGTGTCCTAAAAATTGTGACAAATTTGGAAATATGCAACTAATACACCAATGGTCAACAGACTCAGAATTTGATACAAATTTACTTGTTACAGGATTCATTTCAATTGACCACTCAAAGAGGACTTGGTATATTTCACTTCGAGGAACAAGATCTCTAGGCGATACATATATAGATTTTGGTATACTACAAAACAAATATATAAACGACGGAATTCACCTTGAACCATGTGAGGACTGCTACGTTCACTCTGGATTTTACAGTATATTTATACACTCTTTACAAAATATTCAGTACATATTGTTTAAAACAATAATGTCATACCCAACGTATAACCTCATAGTTTCTGGTCACTCAATGGGAGGTGCTGTAGCTGTACTTTTAAGTCTATATTTGAAAGATAATTATAAATATTTGAAATTGAAATGTATAACATACGGTCAACCCAAAATAGGTAATGGAAATTTTGCAAGATTTATAGATAGAAGTTTCAATTTGGAGTCATATGTTAACATCAAAGACAGAAACCTTCTCCGTGTTACTAACATCGGAGATTCTGTTACACAAGTACCATTCTCTTCAACTGAATTTGAATACGACCATAGTAATGGTGAACTCATGATTACAAAATTATCGTCGGATGTTACAATTGAAGATATTATAGTTTGTCCGATAAAAGATTCACAGGAATGCAGAAAAAATGAACTGCTTTTTACTAGTGCTGCACATTTGATGTACTTCCATAAATTAGGAACTTGCCTTTTGTACTTATAAAAGAGTGAAAGATTGAAAACAGAAAGACTGAAAAGAATTAATTAATTTATATAATTTATATACAAAAAAATGTATTTATATTTCGCTTCGCCCCATCATGTATATATATACCTTTTATCTTCTAGATTTAAATTTTGGAACAAAACCATCTTCATCATCATCAGCGTCATCCTCTACATATGTATGCCTTGTTGCAGAACCTGATAACCTAGAATTAACTTTTGTGTTTCTGGCTCTCGAGCTTCTGAATGTAGGCGTATCATCCTCCTCCTGATCGACGTTATTATCATCCTCATCACTATCAACAACAAAGAGAGCAATATCATCTTTTTTCTTAGTGACTTTTCTTGTCTTGAAATTTCTTCCAGAAATTAGAGAGTCAATTGTGTTACTGCTTCTTTTGGTACCACCAGTGCTTGTACTTGACATATATTTATTAGACCCCGACAAACTCATAGAATCAAAGGCATGATCCAAATTTTGATGCTCCTTTATAGTATCTTCATTATCGTACAATTGTTCCATGTTACTATGAAGATTTTGGAAATTGTTTTTATTACTCTCATCCAATAATTCATCAATATTTTGCGGCGTGAGATCTATAAATCGATGATATTGATCATATGTCTTTGTATGTAATTTCTTGAAATTTTTAAAATTCTTACGATTTTCCCATTCAGGACGCTGTTTATTGATTTTCAACCTTATATTTGAATCCGAATTATTGACTGAATTACCATCTCTCATCGAAATTGATTCAATACGAATACTATCACGAATCTTTTTTGTTTCATTGGGTTCGTTTATTATCTTATGGTAAGACTCTAACTCTTCATCAATTTCTTCTAATTTCTTCTCCTTGGTACGTTTTAAAGTTTCAAGTAAACCAATACCAGCAGTAGATTTTGTAAAACTAGAAACTTTACTCGCTAAGGTAGGTTTACCATTATTCTTTAGTAAAATATCAGTTCTCGAATCATTATCCAGCATTTCATCAACAACAGCCCCAACTTCATCGGACATGATAACATCTCTTATAATTGACACATCTCCAACACTCTCTTCTTCACTTTTCGTTTCTGAAGTTTTAATTTCTTTATGTACATCCTTTTCTTCTTCATCATTAGTGTCTTCATTGTTAATACCATCAACTTTTGCAAGGTTTAATAATGGCTTATCGGTATTTACATAATCATCACCAGCTGGAGTATCCTCTTTTAAATTTGATTGACTTTTAGGCAACTGACTGTAATTAATATCAGTATCTGCATAAATATCTGTAAAATCAAGAACTTTCTTTTTCCTATTAAATTTCCTAGAAAATCGATTACCTAAAGTTGATGGTACACTGAGAACATCAATGGGTTCTACTGTAGTTTCACGAGAACTAACCGCTTCGTTATTATCATTGACTTCCTTGACCTCACTTGAATTTTTATTTGACACTGGTGAGTTTTTATTATCCAATGGTTCTTCTTTTGGTTTTTCAGCTAACAAATCTTCATCCATGAAGTCAAAAGTGTTCAGTACTTTGACATCCCTTTTCCTATTCAACCTTCTTTTCTTGATCGACGATAACTGCGGAGGCTCAATCGATCCTAATATTTCACTAACTTTGTCATTAGCACTGGGTTCTGTGGTTGTGTCTAGTGAATAAGGTCTCTTTAGTGGATTTGGTCTATTAATTAGTTTTTCAGTGTCACAGCTTATAAGACAATTCAAAATGTTCTCATTCGAAACAATACTAATATTGAAATCATTGCTTAATTTATGTAACATTGAGCTTTCTTCTTCTTTAATCTGATTTGCATCAACTTTATCACTCCCACTGACCATGATAGATGACAGATTAGAGTCAAGTAGGCCATTGTCAAATCTACAAAGAAATGTTTTATCATCCATACATTTATCCAAAATTTTGCTTTTTGTTGATTCTATAAATTTTAAATGACCATTCCCATTATTCTCAAATAAATTATCATATTTTTCAATCTTAGATCTAGATTCATTAGCTATTAATTTTAAAAATCTATAATCTGTTTCATTGATAGTTATAAAAGTAAAATCTTTGAACAGTAATCTACGATTTCCATTTGGCGTATATTTTGAGTCAATTTGATATAAGTCTTCATCAGGCCAATATTTATCAAAATTATCTCGTAAGTTATCTATATTTTCAAATAATCTTTCCAAAAAGTTTAGACTAACTATTTTCAAACCATAAAATAAAGCATAGATAAGTTTACTGGATACCGATTTTTTGGCATGTATGAAATGTGTGTTTTTTGAATTTATTACTAAATTATTGACATTTGTAAATAGTATCCCACGATATGCTAAATCTTGTACTAATTTAGGTGTTTTCTTATCTGATCTACTAAAACTTAAAACAAACGGCTTGTACTGAATTTTCATTGAGAACATTCTTGGTGATTTTGTGCCGATATCAACATCAATTATATTTTGGAAATCTTTGTCCAGCTGGAAATTCTCTTCATAATCTTTGATATTGAATTCTAATTCTATTGGTTCATTTTTCGAAGAATAAACTTTTGTGTTAATTCTTGTTTTCTGGTTACCAACAATTTCTAAAATCAGAGTGGTTCCGCCATTTGAAAACCTTATAACAATCTGTTGCTTGGATACAAAAGGCAAAGCAATGTTAAAATCACAAGATGTGTTTCTTCCAAATACAAATTCTCTTAATGGGTTCAGATAATGTCGAGTAACGTTTTCCTTGAGATCTATATATTATAGCTTGTTAGTATGGAGGTGTTTGAAAAGAAGCCAAGCAAAAACAAAAACAAAAACAAAAAAAAGAACCTAGTACTTACTTGTTGGAGACTCAATGTCAGGAAGTGTCAAAATCCACATTTTGATACTTTACTTTATACAAAAACCTTTCAAAATCATGAAATTAAGCTAGAGTCCATAGAGCCAAACTCTAAAAAAGCCATATTTTTAAATCACGAAGCCCTGCCAAAAGCTGTGGAGGAACGCGATTCGCTCACAAGGGCAACAGGTACATATTTGTGGAGATTTCTAAAGTAAGGGCTAAGTAGTAAGGAACGCGCATGTGGTGCACAGAGGCGATGAGCAAAGATCATAAAGGGTTCAGTCTATATTTCTAGTATACATTTCTAAATATTAATATACAAAATAATAAAATAATAAAATAATAATATAATTTAAAAATAAAACGAATAATTATTTCAAAATTTTTAAATTTTCATAAAAGTTCTTAACCTCTGTAGAGACTCTGATACTAGTTGGTCTGAAGTTAACAATTTCCAAAGTATCAGCACTTGTGGCTCTGGATAAAGCAACATAAACTTGACCAATTTCAAAAATCTTTGATAAGTCTACTTTCAAACGAGATATAGTTTGACCTTGTGATTTATGGATTGATAATGCCCATGATAATAACAGTGGGATTTGATTTCTATAAACGTCTTTCGAGTTACCATCCAAAGTGAATACTTCTCTTTCTACTAAATGATATTGAAATCTTTCTGGAGAGTTGACTGTAAATTTAACTATTGGTAACACGATTTCAGGATCTAATTTTACCAATCTCGCCTTTCTCAATAATCTATCGACTGTCATTAATTTTGACGAAATTAAATTGGTTTCCCTACAGAAATTGGCATATTTAACATCCAAATCCTCAGCATAATCTTGTCTACCTATAAAATCTCCAATAAGAGAAATTAGAGAGTCATTATTCAATAATTCACCCGGAGTAAAAGAAGCAATTATATCTGCCCAAATTCCAGGAGTTAAGAAGGCCATAATTTTACCGACAGTACCATTAACAACCTCTTGGTTTAAATATTTTAACATGATAACTTGAGCACCAACTTTTAATTCTAGTCTTTTCAAAGCCATAACGTTGGAATCTAAAGATTTGGCAAACATTTCACCACCTGTATCAAGAGCATTATAAATGACAGATCTACCACTTAATGATTCAATTCTTCTGGAGTTTGCTCTCTGAACTTCATCCCTAGTTGGATACAACTCAGTAGGTAATATACCATCCTCATAATTAACTGGTCTTTCCAGTTTTTTAAAACTTTGAACTAAACCTTCTGTAACTTCTCCAATTCTTAAGGCATTTAACATATCAATTAAAGTATTATCACCTTTTTGTCTATAAACTTTTGATAATAAAATTGTTTCTTGTATAACGTCTTTCCAGTCAGTACTGTGGAAACAGTAAACGTTTTTAAAATTTGGATCATTTCTAGTAACTGGTGGTAATTGAAAGAAATCACCAGTTAAAACTAATTGAATATTACCAAATGGTTTATCAGATTTTCTAATAATTTTAGCAATAGCATTAAGTTTTGAAAAAAGTCTTGCATCAATCATAGATATTTCATCGATAATTAAAACCTTTGTCTGCTGCCATCTTGATAAAGTTTCTCTATTTTTTTGAATTCTGTGAACCAAACCATTAATATTATCAATTCCAAGACCTATACCAGCAAATTTATTAATAGTGACACCTCTAATAGTTGTTGCTGCTAAACCAGTTGACGCAGTCACAGCAACTGAAGATTCACCGTATCTTGACTGTAACCTTCTGACCAGTTCTCCTAAAACAATAGATTTACCAGTACCAGCAGCACCAGTATAGAAAACATTTTTTTTACCATTAACGACTATATCTATAACTTTACTTTGTTCATCCGATAGCACAAACCCATTCATTGAAGTATAACTTGTAGAGTGTGATTGAGAATTTGGGTTCTTATTATTAGATTGTCTAGGATTAGCCATTTTTTGCCTTTTAATGACCCAAGGTAATTCCCTTCTTTTAGATGATTGAGATGATGAAGACTGTGATTTAGAGGAAGGAACTGAAGATCTTAATGAAGAAAAATTAAATGAAGGTTTATTTGATTGAATTGATGATTGGGATTTTGATTTAACAAAATTTGAAGATGATGAAGATGATGAAGAAAATGAATTTGTTTGTGTTTGGTTTCTTCTAGATTCATTTTGAGAAAAATAATTTGATTTCACTTCTAAATTGCTACTGCTTCTACTTATAGAAGAAAAACTTGGGTTTGTTGAACTTGTTGAACTTGTTGAACTCATTGAACGTGCCGAACTTGTGGAGTTCATTGAGCTCATGAATCCGTCACTATTATCATCGAATCCCTGGCTATTGCTATCAATATCCAACAAGATAGATTTTCTCTTTTTATGTTCAAGAATATCGTCTGATTCATCAGTCAAATCAACTGTATTCTGATTTCTTCCTTTTGAGGAGTCAGAAGTTGAAGAAAGTGTAGAAGAAGATCTTTTAATAGAAGTGAATGCGTTTGTAGATGCCTTTGGTTTTGCTTGTTGTATAAAACTCGATAGTGTTGATTGCTTTGATGAAATGGAACTAGAACTAGATTGCCTATTCAATTTGTTATCTAAAGATGAAAATGGAGACTTAGATTTTCTATCTGAAGAAGACAAAGATTTGCTTGACTGTGATCTGGAAAACATAATGCATTTCCTTTCTTTTATTTTTTACGCGTAACAGATAAAAGAAATATCTTCTAAATTGAAAGAAATTGTATTTTATAATATGACACGCTCTTATAGTGGAATAAAAGAGAAAAAGGTCTAACTTGACACACCAGCACACGCCTATGTCCTCACCAATATTGAGAGCCATATCCCATTTAGACTCTCCAGGAAAGCACCAATGGCAAACACAACACATGAAAGCATCAGTGCATAAAAGCATAACAAACACCAAAAGGGAAACCCGCAGAAAAGATTCACGCCAAACAAAAAAAACACAAGAGCATTACGTAATACAAATACAAGAACTAAATCAGTATACTCACGTGATATAGTCTTGATATGTTCACCATTTACTATGGACCATACTATTAATATGTTGTTTATGATTATTATATTGAATTACAGAAAGTTATATATTACGATTCACCATTTGCTTAATTTTTACTGAATTTTGGTGGAGGAGGAACAGCACTGGTCGCATCGACTGTAGAGGAATTACCGTCTAATTTTTTAGATTTTGCAGTTTCTTCTTCAAAATATGATGATAAATCTTGTTTTACAATATTTTTCTTTGGTGGTAATCTTCTCGCTGGAACTGCATTTGATGCATCTTGGGCAGTTAAATTTTGAACTGGTTGTGATTGAAAGTCTGGCGCACTTAATCCTGTTGTTAAAGTGACCCCGCTTGGAGGAGGTAATGAAGAAGATGAGTCAAACACCACACCACCTGGAGTCAAATCTATATTATTGTAATTTGAAGCAGCACCACTGAATGAGCCACCTGCAGCAGCAGTGGTGTTACTTGTAATACTACTACTTCCGTATAAATCGTTTTTTCCTGCACCTTGGTTAGAAGAATCTGGGAAATTTTCATATTTACCAACAACTTCAGGTAATTTATGCAAAAGACCGTAACCTACATCACAACCGAGTAAACCAAATCCACCCCAACTATCATTTAAGTAAATAGTGACAGGTCTAACAATATCATAATCATGATTATAAACGTAGAAGACTATTGAACAAGGTTGTATATTTGGATTTTCAGCAGCTTGTAATTTCCATTTTGTGTGAACAGAGTTAATGACTCTCCCTAATAAATCTTCTCCACCAGTGATTAACAATCCACCTTCTGATCCAATGATATAATCACTTCCAGCTAATAAACCTGCTAAATATGCAGGAGAATTAGGGTTAACTTTCAATATGTGCCATACGTGTGAAGCTGAAGATAATGGAGTTAATTGTAAATTTAATGATAATTTTTTAAAAGTTGAATTTTGAAATTTTTTTGTTGATTCATTATAACTTGAGTTTGCATTATTATTCTCATCATCATTTGCAATATTAATTTCATCTAATTGATCATTTTCAGATGGGTTAAATTCAATATTTGGAATCGTTATATCTCTAGTGATAGCACCTTTTGCAGACCAAGTCTTAAAGACTAAATCATTTTTACTAACTTTAACTTCATGTGATAAGAATCCTAATAAATTTGTGTAATCAATTGAGTTATTATTGTTAATATCTTGTTGTGAAAAATCACCACCTATATCATATGGATTTGAAGATTGTGGCTTTTGTGCATTTTTATTAAAATTTATGAAAGAAGTAACTTCATAACCGTTAACACTTATAATAAAGTCAAAGAAACTTTCAAATCCGTATTTTTGGGCAATAGAATCCTTTTCGACTGAAAGAACACGAAGACCAAATTCATAAGTTTCTTCTTCTTTCACTGTTGATTCATTACTTAAATAAGTTGAAGCTTGAGTTTCAATTGAAGAAACCAATTTTTTCGCAAATCCAAACATTTTGTAAGATATTAATTGGTTGTCATATACTTTGTTTGTCTATCGATTTATCATATGTACATTAAAACCATTTAATTCTTATAAAACACGATACTGAAGTAGCAATGGGAGAAATATCGTTATGTCTATGCCCTTCCATGTTCATGTCAACAGTTCTGACTTTTATTGTTTCGCTGTCAGTAACGTAGCGAAGTATAACTGAGTGGGAACACCACAGATAAAGATTCGTGTGCAGTCTGTCCGTGTCTCGCTGTCTCTCTGGCCGAATTCCAGCCGCGGATTCTGTTAAGCACCACTTTTCTGTAAAACACATCATCGACGCGTCGATACACACAACTCGACGCTTAACAATATTTAAATGACTATTTCGGAAATAGTGAAAATTTTGAAGTATTAACAGGCTATTAAAAATAATTTTTAATCTTGCATAATATTGAAAAGCGGAGATTCAAAAATACCAATTTAATTTTGTATTATTTACAACTTTTTTTTAAAAGGCAAAATATACAAGAGTTATTTCAATTTTTGATTCTGAAAATATAGAAAAAAATAAGTGAGCTTCTACCAAAATCACATATATAATTTAATTTAATTTAATTCATTCAAAACGTTTGGATTAAATCGATTTTTAAAAACGGGTTTGATTAAGCCCTATAACTATAAATTCATATATACTTATACTAGAAATATCATGATGAGTAGTGGTAATGAGAATACCAATACAGAAATAATGGATACTCAGATACTGAAAGTTGATCCAAGCAGTATTGAATTTACACAGACTGAGAATAATGATATAATACCTATTATTAAAGATGAAGAGACAAAATTAAATATAGAGAAAGCAGTTAAAGTATTGACTGAAACAAATCAAGTCGTTGCATTCCCAACAGAGACAGTATATGGCCTTGGAGGATCATCATTAAATTCTGAAAGTGTTAAATCAATTTATAGAGCTAAGAATAGACCATCTGATAATCCATTAATTTCACATGTCTCATCAATAAATCAATTAGAGAGATTATTATTTGATAATGAACCTATTCCTGAAATATATAAACCTTTAATTGAAAATTTTTGGCCTGGTCCATTAACTATTTTATTACCAGTTAAATCAAATTCTAAAATTTCAAAATTAGTTACTGCAGATCAACCAACATTTGCAGTACGTATGCCAAATCATCCAATTGTCAGAGCGTTAATTTCAATGAGTGATTTACCATTAGCAGCACCTAGTGCCAATGCATCAACAAGGCCATCACCTACACAAGCGTTACATGTTTATCATGATTTAAAAGGTAAAATACCTTTAATCTTAGACGGTGGTGAATGTGAGATTGGGTTAGAGAGTACAGTTGTCGACGGGTTATGTTCTCCTCCAATGTTACTCAGACCAGGTGGTGTCTCCTTAGAAGACATTAAGAAGTATGGTGGTGAAAAATGGAGTCAAATAGTTGTCTCCAAGAAGACAGCAGGTAAGACAGAACCTGTTAGAACACCAGGTATGAAGTATAGACATTATTCACCTACAGCTAAAGTAATTCTTTTTTTAAATTGTGGAGATGGTGAAGAATCAATCAAGAAATATATTAAAGATAATAATCTGCAAGAAAAAAATTTAAATATTGCTATATTAAGAAGTAAAAAATTTAAATCATTAATAAATGAAATAAAATTAATTAAAATTGAAAAAAATTTAGGTTTAATTGGAAAAGATATTCAAAAAAATTTATTTGGATTTTTAAGAGATGTTGATGAAAATTCAGATTGTAAAATTGATTTTATATTTGTTGAAGGCGTTGATGAAGATAATGAAGGTCTTGCTATTATGAATAGATTAAGTAAAGCTGCTTCTGAAACTATTATTGGTAATAGTAAATAAGTTTTTTACAGTCATATATATATATATATGTGCTTACATATATACTTACATAAATACAGTGTATAATTTTTTTTACGAAAACGACAATAATATTAAATATATATACTAATAATAATTATTCTTATTTTTTTTTTTTTATTATTTTAAATTTAATTTTTAGAAGACTATTTAATCAATTTATAATTAATTCTACTTGTTTATAATTCATCACGAACATCAGCAGCAGAATCATCTTCTTTTTCAGCATCACCAACTGATTCTGGATCAACTGGAGCACCTTCAGTACCTTCTTCTGGGTAAGGTTCTTTTAATGCATTAGCATCAACACCTGATGAACCTTTTTCTTTAATGAAATCGGAGAAAGATTCAAAAGATCTGTTACCTTCGTAAACAACTGGTTCTGAACCATCGGCTGGGTATAAGACGATAGTTGGGTAACCTTCAATGTGAACACCGGTGACATCATTTTCAGTATGATCTAAATCAGCTAATAAGACTTTACCTGGAGCAACTGATTCATAAACAGCAGCTAATTCTTCAAAGACTGGAGCTAATTTTTTACAGTGACCACACCATGGAGCGTAATATTTAACTAAGACATCTTTATCAGAGGTAATAATTTTATCATGTTCTTTACCGACTAAATGGTAAACTGGAGAATCTTGAGTTTCTGGGATTGGTTCTGATTTAATGATTGCTTCTAATTTACCAGCAACGAAATCTTCAACGAATTTTGGAATTAATTTATTATCTAATGGTTTATCTTGGGAGATACCGTATTTTAATTCAGTTGCTAAATCGTGAATAGCGAAAAGAGGGAATTCTTCCTTCATGTTAATATTCTTAGCGTGTAAACCATATTTAGAAGCGTCTAAACCAACGAAATTAACTTTACCTCTATGAGTTTTAGCTAATTTACTGATGGCATCAGAGACGGCATCTTTTTCAGAGATTTCATTATAGAAATAATAAGCAACTGGTAATTTCATTTCCATATAAGATTGGAAAGAAGAACCATCCATTTCACCGAATAAAGGTTTTGATTCAACGTTTAAGAATTCGATTAAATGAGTATCATCAATTTCATCAAATTTATAGATTGAAGCATCAGACAATTCTTCATTTGGTCTAAAGAGAATATAAGATGGAGTATCTGATTTTTTAATACCTTTCAAGTATTTTGAAGAGAATTCAGTACTTGTTGTTGAAATAAAAGAGTAGTTATCTCTTAAACCATTAGCGATTTCAAAGAAAGTTGAGTTACCGGCTTCAACAGATTTAGAACCTTTTGGTAAGACTTGAATAAAGACAGGATCATTTGATTCTTTAATTGTATCTTCGATATCTGAGAGATCATCAACGATGGAGACAGGTGGGGTTGATTGTTTAACCATATAAGAAATGATTGAATCTGAAGTTCTTTGACCAGCATAATCAGAAGGTTCATTTTCGTAACCTCTAAAGACTTTTAAAGTTGGGTAACCTTTAATACCATAAGAAGAACATAAATCTTTTTCTTCGGTACAATCAATTTGAGCTAATCTAATATCTTTTTCAACTAATTTATCAGCAGCAACTTGAAATTCAGGACCCAATCTTTTACAATGACCACACCAAGGAGCAAAAAATTCAGCTAAGACTAATGGATTTTCTTTCATGAATGATTCGAATGAATCAGCAGTTAATTTAACAACAGCGGAATCTGGAGATGCAATGGCACCACCATCATCAGCTCTAACAACTGTTAAACAAGCAAGAATTGTGGCAATAACTTTGAAATTAGTTAACTTCATTTTAAATGTTATGTGTATATGTAAATATATTTAAGTCAATATATTATACTATGAATGTATTAAATGGAATCAATTGAGTAATGACGAAAGTAAATTTACATATATATATATATATCTATGTAAGTATTTACGTGTCAGTGATCTGTCTATGAAAGGATCAATTGAATCAAAGAAGAGCGATCTGCTGAAAGATTATCGTTGCTTAGACATTTAGTTACTAGATATGAAAAAGTGATGAAATGGTGGAATGATACAGGAGTAAATGAAACGATTGAGTAGATGGTAAAGCAAGGCAAGTGAGTGAAATTGTTCACAACCTTGGAGGAGATACTGGATGAATAATGAGTGAGTGGAGAGCGCTCTAGAGATCCGATGATGTATATGTATATCTGTATATGTATCTCTGGCCCTGTATGTATATCGCAGTTACTAGTTACTAGTTACTAGTTATTAGTTATACGCTAGCTGTTAATTTAGTGCAACTTCGAGTCTGCACGTTTCAAGGCTCCACCCATTTCCACAGCCAGTCTCTGAGTGCGAGTGGCCGGGAGGGCTTCTGGTGGGCCGGCGGGCTGGCGGGCTGGCGATCGGCAGATTGGGCAGATTGGGCGGTTCTTGGTGGCGTTTTGGTGGCTAATTACTAATCACCTAATCACGGGTTCTGGCTGGAGGCACAGTGATTTTGCCACCCGTGGAAGCAGCTCGAGGACGGGCTGAGCTGGGGGAGCTGAGATGCCGACGCGCACAAATCCGAGTACGTGTTCTTTTCCGAGAGCGAGCAACCACATAGAGAAAGTTTTAAATAGACAGATAATCAATGGGAAATCAATAGATAATGAATAGGTAATACAATGGCGGGCGAGTATAATGAGTGAGTGGGAAATCAGCGAACGTGCCTTTTATTTGCCACGGTTTAATTACCTGTCCAGAGAAGGCTGCGGCCTGCACAGATGCCTGTATGAGCAGCGTGGCTGAATGAGACCCCCCACGAAACCACCGTTATATCCTTGTATTAGCCAGCGGAGAAAAGACCTAAAAGCAGTACCAAGCAGTTCTGAGAGGTACAAAGAATGAAGGTAGAGCGCATTTTTATTAGTAATTTAAACCAATTTCACTATTACTAATGTTACAAAGCGACAATGAAACAATTGTACTACCGCCATGGATCAATAGCACTTCTGGGTTTCAGCATGCACCGTCGCCAGATCTCACAGGGACCACTATTGTACAGCATCCTGTACGTGTTATATAGCATACAGAAGCGTTATTAGACTGAAATGTATAGCAAAATGAACAATTCACAGTGTCTTTAAAGATTCAGCCATCCCACAGATTTCCAAATTGGAATGTGCACGTGCCTTGAAAGAAAGCAAAGAAAAGACAAAAAACCAAGTTGGAAACCCGAAGGCTCACGTAAGCAGGGACAAAACTAATCTATCAGGATATTCACGTGATATCGGCGAAAACGTAATTTTGTTTTGCGGTGCACGGAGGAATTCCTTATCTGCGAGACAGTGAATTTGGCGATTACGTAACACGGCTATTCTGATTGATTCCCTCTGATAAGAACCTTAGAACCGCTCAGCTTCTTCTTGTTTCAAAGCGCAGAGACAATGCGTGGGTGCAGTGATGTGATTGTCTCCACTCCACCTGACTCTTCTGCTCTTCCCTGCTAGCATTCACTACTCATTGTCTCTTGTCCGCCACAAGCCTTTACTGTCTTTCCTTTCCTTTCCTTTCCTTTCCTTTCCTTTCCTTTTCTTCTCTTTCTCTTTCTCCTTCATTTTGTTACATATTCTGGCACCACAATTGGCTCTAATGTTTCAGTTATAGCTCTAGTGATACCCAATGGATCTCATAATTTGACAATAATACTCTCGTTCTCTTATATTCCTAGATTCTTGCATTTTATTCTCTTATTAAATTAACCCCTTTATTTGCCCCAACATAGTTTAACAAAATTCACCCCACAATATAATGACACAGATATTCTGTTGTTCATTCCACTTTACAATTTGTTAAACAACTTCTAATATCAAATATTATTACTTCATATAAATTTAATTCATACTTATCTTATCTTATCTAATTTCTTCTTATCTCATCTCGTCTAACATCTCAAATATTTACAATCCGGTATATGCATTTTTAATCTTATCTTTATATCTCTTATCTCATACTCTTTATATAAATCATATGAAATCAAAATGGCTAGAACTACAGATCAGAATATTATTTCAAAAGAAGTAGAAATGTCAGATGATAGTTATAATACAAATAATGAAAATATACCCATAGATGGAATTGCTAACAATACCACTACCACTAATACTACTACTACTACTAATAGCAATATAAATATACCAACTGATTTATCATTAATTTTATCGAATTTAAATAAACCAATTTCAAATCCATATAATTCAGAATATATTAAAAATGAACAATTATTAAAATTAATAATGCAATATTTAAATGATATAGGTTTTAATTCAATTTCAAATCAATTATCAAATTTAACTGGTTTATCACTTGATGATCCATTAGTTTCAAATTTTATAAATCTTATAAATCATGGTGATTGGGATAATGCTGAATCTTTAATTCCACAATTATCATTGAAAAATCAATTAATTTTAAAATATTTAATAAGAAAACAAAATTTTTTAGAATCTTTATTAATTGAAAATAATAATAAAAAAGCATTGGCTATATTAAGAGGTCATATAACTCATTTAAATCCACCACAAACTGAAATTAAATTATTATCTTCTCTATTAATGAATAAAAATGATTCTGATAACTTGAAAAATTTAAATTGGCCAATAAATAATAGTATTGGTTTAGAAAATTTAAATAATTTAGAAAAAAATAAATTATTATCTTTAACTAGAAATACTTTGGTTAATTCAATTTCTGATTATATTTCTCCAAATAAATTATTACCTCAAAATAGACTCTTGAAATTAGTTGATCAAGCATTAAATTATCAAAGATTAGGTGATCCTTTCTTTATCCCAAAACCAAATAAATTGAACATTAATTCATCATCATCCAAGGATACAACAACAACAACAACAACAACAACAACAACAACTACAGCTGAAAATGATGATGAGCATGAAAGATTCACACTTTATAGAAATATCAAATCTTCAATAAATGATTTCCCAAATAAATTAAGATATACTTTAAATGATCATACAAGTGAATGTTGGTATATTAAATATTCAAATAATGGTAGATATTTAGCAACTACTTCAAAAGATAATTCAATAATTATTTACTCGGTTAACGAAAATTATAAAAAGGTAACAACACTCGTAGGTCATAAAAATGCTGTTATTTACTGTTCTTGGTCAAATGATAATTCAAGATTAATTTCAACATCTATTGATTTAACAATAAAAATTTGGGATTTAAAAGATATTCTTGATATCGATTCAGATTCAAATATTACAGACTCTAAGAAAATAACCAATTCAATTGATAAATTAAAGAGCGCTACATCAACTACGTCAACCACGTCAACCACAACCACCACCACAACAACAACAGCTAATGGTATATCTATTGGTACAAAACCATTTTTTTCATTTAGTATTGGTAATTCAGCTGATATAAGAGTTTGTTCTTTAGAATATTTGCCAAATGGTAAAGGTTTTATTGCTGGATCTCCAAATAAACAATTGATATTATTTAATAACAATGGAACAGCAATATTTGATTTTGAAATTAAAATGAGAGTATTAGACGTTTCAATAACTCCTGATTCTTCAAAATTATTAGTAATTACACAATCTAAAGAATTAATGATTTTTGATTTAATAAATTCAGATCATAAATTATTACATGTTGTTAATATTGGTAAAAATATTGCTTCTATTACAACAAATAGAAATGATTCAAATCATTGTCTTATTACAGTTGGTTTAGAAGAATTACAATTATGGAATATTAATTCAAATCCACCTTATTTAGTTCAAAAATATTATGGTTATTTTAGATCTCATTTTGTAATTAGAAGTTGCTTTACTGATAATCATATTATTTCAGGTTCTTTAAATGGTGCTTGTTATATATGGAATAGAAATTTTGGTAATTTAATAGATATTGTCGATTCTCATGATTCTTTAGTTAATTGTGTTGATTGGAAACCAATTGACCCAAATTCAAATTCAAATTCTTATGAATGGGCAAGTTGCGCTGATGATGGTACAGTTAAAATTTGGGGGTACCCTTTAAATAATTCAGAATAAATTTTATAAACAGGTATATATATTCTTTTTATTCTTTTATTTTATTTATATAAATATATAGTCGCGGATAATATTAAATAAAAAAAAAAAAATTACATATTATAAAAAGTAAAATGCGTAGAAAATTTGGGGAAAGAGAACTGGAAATAAAAATATATCAATAAAGAAAATTTTTTTAGTAAGGTTTCTCAAGCGTGTGTTAAATTAGATCAATCATCTTCTTCAACGTTACTAACAGTTTGTAATACAGATGCTTCTTTTATACCTCTTTGTAAATCAACACCGTAATGTAATACAGGTAAAGCAAGTAAAAGTAAAAACCACAAGAACCAAAAGCATTTTCTTATATCATGGGTATAATCAATAATTAATCCAACTAAAACAGGACCTAGTATACTTGAGCCTTTATCAGTTATACTAAACAATGCAAAAAATACGGATTCTTGTCCTTTTGGAATTAAAATTGAATATAATGATCTTGAAATTGTTGATAACCCACCTAATGAAAATCCATACCATATAGCCAACAAATACATTTCAATCTTATGGTGTAATCCAATAACATTAAAGAAAAATCCTAAAACACCATAAAGTGGGATTATACTTGCCCATACAATGATGAACAAAAATGTATTTTTAATTGAAAGGTTATAATATGGTTGTATAACATTTGGGATTACAATTGAACCAGTAATAGCTGATATCATGGTTAATACACCTATTTGTGATAATTCTACAGTTGACATTCTCAATTCTGATCTAGCAAATAAAACAGCTGTAGAATTAATCGTAGTTATGGAATCAGAAACAATAAACCAACCTAAAAGGAAAAAACAAATATCTTTTAATTGTGATGCTGCTAAAATCGCTAAATATAGTGTTTTGTAACCATGTAAAATATATGCAAAAAATAATTTAATCCTATAACGTATTGATTTTAAAATAAAATTTAAGTAATCATCATTATTTAATTCTGGTTTCACTGTATGTTTTAATTTTAATTCTGGTGATGGTCTAGATTTTAACAAAATCATAATTGGAATTTGGAAAATTAACCACCATAAACCAACAAATCCGATAACTAATTTAATTGGCCAAATATATGACGGCTGTGGACCAGGATGTGGTGGTGAAGGTGGTGGTGGTGTAGTTGGAGGTGATATTGATGGATCTCCACCACCAATACCACTAGTATTAGTAGAATTTTTTATATGTAATATTATTAACATAGTTCCAATTTGAACAATCAATGCACTTATATAACCTAAAGCTGCACCTAATCCACTTATCCTTGATGAAATTTCACCCCTTAAATTTAATTTTTGTTGAATTTGTTCGTTAGTTGGATTTGGTGGTAAATAATAATTTCTTAATTTTTCATAATTGTTAACTAAAACTGATAAAAATGAATTACCACAAACGTTAACACCTCCAAATGCAGAATTTGCAAAAATTGCAAGTATACTGGCCATATAATATCCATCTGGTTTAACATTCCAGTAAAACATAGTTGATATTCCTCCAAATATACCAAAGAATATTAATAATTGTTTCCTATGTGATCCCCTATCCGCTGCACCTGACATTGATATCACAACGATAGTTTGTACTAAGACAGAGATTGAAAATGTATATAGAGCATAAGAAGCTGAGTCAATGTATATTCTGCCTCCTAACAAGGGCAAAACACATATGTTATCATCGAAACCTTCATGAGGTGGTGAGGGAGGAGGTTTAGATGGATCTAAGTTATTACGAATGGCAAACATGTTCATGATATTTAAAGATGGTGAAGTCATCTCATCAGGAGGAGCACTTGGGGGATCTGGAATTGGAATAGTTGGATTATGTGCACCATTACAAGGTGATATCTTATCTGAAAATTTAACACCATTATCCCTTGCTATTTGTTCTAGTAATAAAGGAACATATGTACCGACAACACTAACTATAAATGGTTCTGCAGCCCAACTATATATACACCAACCTATTATCTCCAATTTACTAGTGAAAGGTTGGTGTTCCTCAAATTCTCCAAATTCTTCATCGTAATAGTCATCATTTCTACCATCTGGGTATTCTGAAGGATCATTTTCGTAATCTGCGTCATAATTACCATCATCATCATTATCGCTTTCATTTGACAATCTAATATGACTTTCTCCATGCAAGAGAGGGGAGCCTGCTCCAGGATCATGGTTATTATTATCTGCTAGTCCAACCATTTTTCTTTTCTCTTTTCTTTATGTCTGAAGATACAATAAATGAACAAAACCGTGATAATATAATAAAACTTGAATTATATACTATTGAAGTAGATTCTTAGTTCATTCCATTGCGTTTTAAACACCAACGAGAAGAGATCAACCAAATATACTGAAACCAAGAATTTATCTATACTTACACTAGTCACCCAATTTATTCTTACAAGTTTTATAGAATCTAATTACACTTTGAATGCCACGGTTGAAACCATCTGAACATATAAACATAAACTTGATGATGAAGCATCAATGATGCTGCGCTTTCTCCACAAGGAAACAACAACAATGCTATAGTATGAAACAATGATACATGCCAACGCGTGTCTGATATGGCATTTTCATCCGGCTGCCCTATAACATAAGATCCCGTCACCGGCTTCTCCGTGGCTGGACTGGCTGCCCACTTTGGGCTTGCGTTTTCCCCGCCGCGGTAAATTCCTCGGCACCTTTGTAACATCGTCGATCGACGCAAGAAACACAAAGAATCTGCGTCTGTGGCAAAGAATGAATATAATTTATCTCTAATAATTACACCCGTGCACATATATAAATTATTGTAGGAGTATTGCCACTCAAACTGGTTCAAGTTCTAACTTTGAGGGTGGATGAATGTATGGAGGCACATAGAGAGATATGAAGTAGCGATCATGTTCTAGGGCAAACACTAGAATTGATTGTGGTTCAGATTCTTATTGCACATTGCCACATATCCAGCAATTGCCAATCAGACAAGTCATTAATACGATTTGTATTCCAATTGCTCAATGGGATAACCTGGATGCAGATCAATCTTATATTGAGTAAACATATTTTGAATTGTTCTTATCTATGGTATCTTTTGATGCATATCAATATTCGTTATCAGGCTCAGGCAAAAATCACAATCATAAAGAATTGATTCAATTTATTGTTTATTATATTGTTCAATTTCTGTGGAGTATATAGAAAACAAATTTTAAAAGGTTAATAGATAGTATAAAAAACATACATCAATCGCATTAAAACAACATAAAATAAGAATAAAAATACAAATAATATATTGAAAATGGATATTATTCTTGGAATTCGTGTTAAAGATTCAGTTATAGTTGCAACAAGTAAAGCATTTACACGTGGTATTTCAATATTGAAAGATACAGATGATAAAACAAGAAATTTAAATGATTATAATATAATGGCATTTACAGGTGAATCTGGAGATACAGTTAATTTTGCAGAATATATTCAAGCTAATGTTCAACTTCATTCAATGAGAGAAAATTTCGATTTATCTCCAAAAGCAATTGCTAGTTTTGTTAGAAATGAATTAGCAACTTCATTAAGATCCAGAAAACCATATCAAGTTCAAGTATTATTAGGTGGTTATGATAATACTCAAAATATTAATGAAACAGAAGAAGAAAAAGAAGAATCAAAGGAAAATACAGATAAAGAAAACGAAAGACCATTTTTAAGTTTGATCGATTATCTTGGTACAAGAGTAGATTTACCTTATTGTGCTCATGGTTATGCTGCTTTTTATACAATGTCATTATTAGATCATCATTATAAACCAGATATGGATCTTGAAGATGGTTTAAAATTATTAAAACTTTGTTCAAAAGAGTTAAGTACTAGAATGCCAATGGATTTTAAAGGTTTAAACGTTAAAGTTGCTGATAAAAATGGTATTAGAGTAATTGATTATTCCGATTAAATCAATTAAAGTAAAATTACTTTTTTTTTATTAAAATTTTTTTGATTTTTCTTCATAGTTGTTTCTTTCTTTTTCTTTCTTTCTATTTTTGTTGCGTTTTAAGTTCATCATATAAGTATAAATATAATTTTTTTTAAATTTAATTAAGCGTTATAGTTTAGCACTGTAGAATTCACAATTGTAGAATTTATAATAAATAGTAAAAGAAGGTTTTAGGTATATTAAATTTTTATATAAACTATATATTTAAGAAATAAAACAAAACAAAATAAAACGAAACACAAAAGGAGAAACACAAAGAAAGAATACAAAAAGGGGTAAGAAAAAGATAGAATAGAAAATATAAAACAAACGATTTAAATTTGGTATAATTGAATTAAGTAAATAATAAATGAAAAAAATGATGAAACTAAAAGAGAAAAAGGGAAAATCAATAAATCATTGAAGGATATAAGGATGATTTATGACTAGTTAAATAAATAGTTAATTTTTAAGTTTCCATTAAATATGTAAAACTGTAGTCTCTTGTTCAATTGGTGATTCTTCAGATTCAGATTCTGGTTCTTCAATAGTTTCCTCAGGTTCTTCTTCGTATTCAACGTCTTCTTCAGAGTCTTCAGAATCTGCTTCTGCATCATCTTCAACAATTTCAGTTTCATCAGCAACTGGTTCTGGAGTTTCAACTGGTTCTGGAGTTGCAACTGGTTCTTCTGTCTTTTCAGATTGAACATTTTCAACTTCTGGTTCTGGAGTTGGTTCTGGCTCATCAACAACCAAAGCTTCTTGTTCTTCTTGTGGAATGAATTTTTCAGCAGTTTCAGGTTCAACATCAGCAACCTCAACTTCAGGTTCAGCAACCTCAGTTTCTTCAGCTTCATCGATTTCAATTGATTCAGTAGATAATTCTAAAGTACTAACAACATCACCTTCATCGTTAACCATAACAGTTTGATAAACGTGAATAGTACTAATTAAAGTTTCTTCTTCATCATCTTCTTCAGAAGCTGTCTTTGTAGCTTCTAATTCATATTTTGATCTTGCTTGAAATTCGATATTACCTTTAGCCCATAAGATATATAAATAAGATTCACAATCATTAGTTAAAACTTGTAAAGAATTAATTAAATCACTTAAAGATTTTGAAAATAGTTTATAATCTGGTTTTAAAGTTAATATTTCATCTCTTGATTTAAAAATTTTATTTTTCAAATTATTAAAATTTTTCCATTCTTCCCAATTATCTTCACTTTTACTAGTTGCTTTTAATGTAATTATTTCACTTGAATATTCACTTAATGATTTTTCAGTAACTTCTTCTAAAATTTCTAAAATATTTTTTCTAATTTTTAATACATCATCAGAAAATTGATTTTCATAGTCTTTAACTTTTGAATGAATTAATTCACCTTTTGAATTAATTTTTTCTCTAATTTTATTTAATTCACCTTGAACATCATCTCTTGTAACATATTTATATGGTCTTGAATCAATAGTTGAATCAGAATCAGAATCAGAATTAGATTCAGTTTCATTTTTTCTGTTAATATCTTCAATTAAAATATGTAAATTTTCATAACCTGAATTAACAGCAGTACCCAAGTCTCGTAAATTTGGTACAATATCAGACTTAATTTTTTCTAAATAATTTTCTTCAAGAGCTTTAATTTCAGCATTAAAATCTTTTAAAGCACTAGAAATAATTCCATTTAATGAAGTTTCATATTTTAATTCTAAGTAATCATCTTGATTTTGAATATCTGGAGATACTTCTTTTGCTGTTTCTGTTGATGGTGGTAAAGTTTCGATAATAGTTGTAGATTCATCTGAAGAAGTTGTTGAATCGATAGAAGAAGTTGCAGTAGTAGTTTCATCAACTATAGTTTCAGATGATTCAATTGATTCAGAATCTTCAGAAGTAATTTTTTTAATTAATTTATTTTTAATTAAAGATTCAATATTTTCATAATTTGGAATATTAAAACCAGCATCAAAAATTTTATTAAATTCATTTTTTAAAAATTTTTTTTTATTTTCAATTTCAATATACTTTTCATTAAATTTTTGTTGTAATTTATCTTGATTTAAGAAATCAATTATATCTGAAATATAATTTAATAAAGAATTTAATAAAATTTTAAAATAATTATAAATTGTTGAATTTTTAAATTTAATAACGTATGGTTCTAATTCATTTAATTTTAATAAATAATATAATTTTGATAGATTTGGGTGAATTTTAAAATCATAAAAATAATAAAATTTAATTAATGATTTTTTAAAATTAAATTTTAAGAAATGATAAAATTTAATTGAATTTATCTTTATATTTGGTATTATATTATTTATTATATAAAATTTAAATTGAATTGAATAAATTTTAACAATTGGTAATACTTCATTTAAGATATAATTTTTAAAATTATTGAAATAATATTTTGAGTAAACAATTGTATTTAATTTTAAAGAATTAATATGATGTGATAAATATTTATTATAATTAATTAAAATTAAATCAATTGATTTATTAATATAAGGTGAAATATTATTAATATAAAAATTATTTAAAATTGAATAATAAATTGTGACTTTTTCAGAAATTGGTTTTGCAATTGGTGATAATTTTTCAGAAATATTTTCAATTATTGGATCAGTAATTGGTTGTAATTTATCAAAAATTGGAGTTGTAAATGGTTCAATTTTTGAATAATATTCATGTGAAATTTCACAAATTAAAGAATTATTATCATAAATTGATAATTCTTTGTTTAATGGACAAGTAAAAATTATTTCTTTTAAGAAATAAAATAATATTAAACTTGATAATAAACATTTACAACGACCAAATACGGAAGCCATTTTTAATGTTGTTATTTTTATTTTTGTGAAATCCTTATTATTTTGTGGTGTATTAATAATGGTTGTAATGACTAGGGAAATGAAGGGAATTTTAATAAATATCAAATAATTTGATATTATTGGATTGTTACACGATATGATGATTGAGATGGAATTGGATATGGAGATGGGGATAGGGATGATGGAGAAGGGGGATGGATGACTAGTTTGGTAACCTTGCCATCGGAGAGATGATATCAGCCAGACAGACAGAATTACTTTTTTGAGAACAGATTGAACAGATCGATTGACAGTGCGATGTTTGAATGGAGTAAAAGGAAAACAAATGAGAGTGAAACTAAAGAAAATCAAAACAAAGGGATGACTAGCTGAGATTAGGTATGGTGCACGGGGTAAACCGTATAGCGTTAAGTTGCTCTACTCATATTTTCTCTGTGATTTCGCTGATTTCACTGTCTGCGCTCTGTGTTATAAAGAAAGGAGCAGGTAATAAAAGTAGGGAGTGAGGGATATAATTCAAAGGGATATCCAGGACAAAAGAGGAATGGTCTTTTGTGTGGCAAGAAATTCATTCGGTGGCGAATCATATTTTGTTTTGCAATTTAAACACAAGCGTATTCTATTAGAGGGAATAAAGAGAGATACAAGAACAGAGCAGGTCGATGGCAGTCGATCGGCTAATCTAGATTAATCTAATAATAAATGTCACGTGATAATACCATTTCTGAGTATTGACTCTTTTAAAAATATGCTATTTAATTTAAGGGGGTTTAATATCATTGTAGATTTCTCTAATCTGGGGAAATCAAACGGATGAAAAGAAGTTAAAATGTTGACAAAGCATATATATGAAAATTACACAAATATATAAGTATAAAAAGAATGAACTCGGGCGGAATAACAATATTATACATATAAGACCCCACCCACCCACTCACTTTATATCCATATACGTTATATACTATATCCATATAGGAATAAAGAAAATCTGGGGAATGTATATAATTTTTTTTTTGTATTTATTCTCCCCATAGAATAGTTAAAACAAATTGAAATAAAATAACTGTGGGTGAAAGGATATTCAAGTGTTATATTTCGCACTTGTTTATAATAATTATTTAATACACCCCCACATTATAAATCTTTAAACCCCCCACACTTTTGAATTTATCTTTATTATTTATATTCCATCTCTAAATTAATATAATCTACAATGATAAAAATCATAAAATATAATAAATAAGTTTTATAATATTTAATAATTTATAGATGAATTAATTAAGCTAATAATATGTATAATCCGGAAAATAAATAAATAAACAAATCAATATTTAATTTATTTAATTTATTTTAATTTAATTTAGATTTGAATAGAACGGATCAGAGTATCATGGTGTGATATATGATAGAGTACTAAATAAATTTATTATTCGGGATATTTGTAAAATTATTTAATTGATCTAAAGACAGAGGAGTAAATACAGAAAGACGGAAAGAATGAATTAATTGTGGGGAAATAATTAATTTAATAAATAAATAGTTCAATAATTAAAATTCCCCCTTCTGGGAATTTATCCTTAGTGGATTGTATGTGGACAGCAGCCAAGCAGAAATACTTACAGGCTGCATCCAAGAGAAGTCTGCCAGCCGGCCAGCACGCCAGCCAGTCAGCCATCCAGAGACAGACCAAATGGCAATATTCAAATTCTCAAATTCTCGAATTAAAAATAATTTAATTTTCCCCGTTTAGGAGAGAAGTTTGCAACTCCGAAGTGAAAACAGTGAAAACAGTAAATACCCCCACCCCGTTATTATTCAATACAATTAAATGAAAATTAAATGAAAATTAAATTCTTGGCCAGGTTTATAATTTTCACTGAAATACGTAATTAATTTTCATCTTCTGTAAAATAGAATAAACAAATGAATTTGTGAATTAATTATTAATGAATAATATCTCGGTATACTGAAATCAATCTACTCCGAAATCAATGAATTGGCAATTAATATATTTACACAATTGAGTTTTTAAAAATTTATAGAAATTAAGAAGTAAGTTAATTTTAATTAAATTAACAATGAAATTTTTCATTCAATATACATAAATCAATATATTAATAATTTAATAACATTGTTTTATCAATTTTTGTAATTTTATATATAATTATAGTAATTTGAAATTAGGCGCACATAGCGCAATAATCTATTGAGATATGATGAGTAAACAATAGAATTGTAAGAAAACAAAAACAGTCAGTGAGAAAATTTTAGTGAATGAATGAATGTTGCTTCAATCAACTCCGAAGAAATTTTTTTTTTTTCGCTTCTAGGTAAATTTAAGCTATAATATTGTTGTTTTGTTAACTATTTTTTGAAATGTAACATATTTGATATTATTTTAATTTTATTATTATTATTGTCGTCATCATATAGTTAGTAGTGATATATTTTAAAAATTATAAGATAAGATATTATTTTTGGTGTTTGACATTACCAATCAACTCCGATAAAATAACAGATTACAATTTTATTAGTCCATTGAATTAGAGTAATGGATAAATTTAATTTTACTCCGTCTTTCCTTATATTATTGAAGAATGGAAATGGAAGGCATCGGCAGGCAAGACAGGCAGGGTGGCAGGGCGGCAGGGCGGCAGGACAGACATCGGCAGGCAGCCAGGCGAGATCAAATCGAATTCTCATCGAGAAAATCAGGTAAATTTAATTTAGTAATTAGTCACAATAGAGAGAATCATTCGTTTTTGTAATTTACTCCGGGATGAATTGTACTGCCTGGCGAGGACATTGTGCTATTCCTCCGCCGTGCGTCTGGCTGCCTTTTAAGTCGTCTGGCTGCCTGTTAAGCGGTTTGGCTGCCTGTTAAGCCACATGACAGCCTAGCCGAGCCGAGTAGAGGAGTGCTGCCTGCACCCCATGCCAGGACGGTGACCTCACTGTCCACAGTCCAGACAGCCATCCCCCACAATTTGTAACATATTAATGTGATTTGAAACAACAACAACGAAAGATTACAACCAGTTAAAAGGAGTAATAACAGTAAGATAATTAAATAATTATAAATTCGAAAATAATAAAAATGAATTTATGTAACTTTAATTGTGGTGATTTATCTATTATAACTATAATAATAATATTGTGTACGTAAGTGATGTAATACTAAGCAGCCAAGCATCAACTTTACCAGTTATTCCATTGAATTAAAATGAATTGAATTGAATTAGATGAGATTAAAATTAAGATTCATATTACGGGTAGAACTGATTTGACCAGTTAAAAGTCTCTGTTCAGTAAGTCACTGGACACGAATAGATAAATCACATATGATAATTGGAGATCTTTTAAGTCGTCAATGGCGTGGCTGCAACCTGCAGGAAGTAGTGCCTTCCCTTCCCCAAAGGCTTTTCTTTGAACTCCGCGCTGGCTGAACTTCACCGAGATTTTCTGCAACTTAGCCGTGCCCCCCTCAACGGCAGGGGAAAACAGGTCAGCAGAGACGGAGCCACATGCATATGGGAAGATGGTCCGTAGGCTATGGCCAACTCTAACCGCGCAGTTTACTCCGCACTCCACACATCCCTTTCTGAAACTCTAGCCGCCGCCACGGGTATTCACACGGCTTCTGCAGCCAGCCTGCACTAAGAGCAGAGCAGTGCCAGAGCCAGAGCCAGGGCTCACAGTGGTGAAGAGGCGGGACAATGGCACAGCTGCACAATCAGACAAAACCATGGCCTGTCTTTGTCTGCCATGCACGGCGTCTCACGTCACGCAGCTTGAAACAAGCAAATAGACCAGCGGACAGGCCAATAGAGCAGCACGACTTCCACCGCCAGCCGTCTCATCCCCCGCCATTCGCCGATGTCTGCGCTTCTTCTTTCTCTTCCTCTTCTTGCCAATTTCTGGCACGCGCACGATCTCTGGTCACATATTACCATCTACTCCGGCCATTGCATCCCACTCCGAGCCCCTTCTCGTTCTCACCTTTGTTATTAGTTTGGCATTACGTTGTTATCAATTCCATACTAAAAAGACAAAACAAGCTGAATTGATCAAATAAATGGCCCCATTGTACATGCTGCTATTGTTGCACCCTTCTCGAGCCAGCCCATCTCCCATCACTCATATCTGGCTTTGCCATTCCGCCATTCCGCCATTCCGCAGTCCACTCTGCCAGCCAACCACCAACCACTACTTCCTGCCCCGTCTGCTTCTCTGACTCACCAATCCCCACGCCAGATCCATAGATTCCCAGATTTAGCCGCCGCAGCGAAGAGCGCCCACCGCCAGCGTTTCTTATATCAGTCACTTCGGTAACTCCACACTGAACTTCCCACTCCCACTCCCACTCGAAGTCTGATACCCGATAGCCGATACCCGAAGACTACAAAGTGAAAGATGTTTTACAACGGCAATCAAATGACTTCATCCAACATACCTTCATTGATATCATATCCATTGCAGCCAATAAACAATTGTAATATCAGTGTATCTATCTATCTATCTATCTATCTATCTATCTATCTTTCTATCCATCTGAAGTGAACAATTTAATGAAATGAGTCAATCAATAAATCAATCAATCAATCAATCAGTCTGCTGGTCACTCGCTCAACCAAAATTACGATCCAGTCACGCAACATTTTCCGGCTGCTTCAATCTCCTCCCTGTCTCTGCTCACGCCGTGCACCAACTGCCGCCCGGAACATCCTAGAAGCACCAGCAGCCGCCTGCCAGCAAAATCAATTGGCCAGCTGCCAGACGCCAGACAGCCCCCTTTGCTCCGCACACACTACGGAGCAGCCACCTGCTTATCCCGCCCACCAGCCAGGATATTAAATCCACTCACGCACACGCATCGCACCAGAACTAAACCTGCACAGTTTCCCCACTGAAACTTTTAACTTTTACCTATTATTTCTAATTTTTCAACAGCTAATTTTAATTTTTAATTTATTTTAATTTATTTTAATTTAATTTATGCCTGTTTTCATTGCTCTTTATTGTTTACTTTATTGTTTATAAACATTTAGTATTAATTGTTATCAGTTAAAACATCATTTACTTATTATATTATTTTATTCTATATTATTCTAATAATGCAACAATTACTACTGACTGATTGCATACAACTAGCACTTATTTACTATTACTATTACTACCTGCTACTTGCAATCCATTCCTAAAAATTGAATTTATTATATTTCTTCTTCCCTGATTTTATTTAAACAATTAACTCAGCATCCCTTTTCCCTTTCATCTCTTCTTTTTTTACCCCATTCTAAATTCAATTCAATTCCTTTCCGTTCCCATTCCCATTCCCACTTTCACAACTCAATTGATCAATTGACTGTTTTTACCTGCTTTGTATTAAATACTATTTATATCTATATAAATCGCTTCTTTTTAATTCTACCCTCACCCCCCTCAAATCTAAAATCTATTTTTATTCCTTTATTCTTTTAATTAAATTAAAAAAAAGTTGATATAAATATATTTGAATTTAAATTTGACATTTAATATTCATTAATTATTATTATTATATTATATTATTATCTTTCTTTCTTTTTTTTATTTAATATTTAAATATTAATAATAAAAATGTCAACTTTAGAAGATCACTCAACTTTACATAACTTAAGAAAAGATTCTACAATCTTAAAAAATGCAAGCAAAATCTTAGTTGCTAATAGAGGTGAAATCCCAATTAGAATCTTTAGATCCGCTCATGAATTATCCTTACATACAGTTGCTATCTATTCTCATGAAGATAGATTATCAATGCATAGATTAAAAGCTGATGAAGCTTATGTCATTGGTAAAAGAGGTCAATTCTCCCCAGTTCAAGCTTATTTAGCTATTGATGAAATTATTGATATAGCAAAAAGACATAAAGTTGATATGATTCATCCAGGTTATGGGTTTTTATCAGAAAATTCAGAATTTGCTAGAAAAGTTGAAGCTGCTGGTATGATTTGGATTGGTCCTTCTGGTGATGTCATTGATTCTGTTGGTGATAAAGTCTCTGCTAGAAATTTAGCAAATAAATGTAACGTTCCTATCGTTCCAGGTACTCCAGGTCCAATTGAAACAGTTGAAGAAGCTAATGAATTTGTTGAAAAATATGGTTACCCAGTTATCATTAAAGCCGCCTTTGGTGGTGGTGGTAGAGGTATGAGAGTTGTAAGAGAAGGTGATGATTTAGCTGATGCTTTCAATAGAGCCACTTCTGAAGCTAAAGCTGCTTTCGGTAACGGTACTTGTTTCATCGAAAGATTCTTAGACAAACCAAAACATATCGAAGTTCAATTATTAGCTGATAATTACGGTAACGTTGTTCACTTATTTGAAAGAGATTGTTCTGTTCAAAGAAGACATCAAAAAGTTGTCGAAATTGCTCCTGCTAAATCTTTACCTGTAGAAGTTAGAGATGCTATCTTAACCGATGCCGTTAAATTAGCTAAAACAGCTAATTATAGAAATGCAGGTACTGCTGAATTCTTAGTTGATAACCAAAACAGACATTATTTCATTGAAATTAATCCAAGAATTCAAGTTGAACATACTATCACTGAAGAAATTACCGGTATCGATATCGTTGCTGCTCAAATTGAAGTCGCTGCTGGTGCTTCATTAGAACAATTAAACTTATTACAAGATAAAATTACAACTAGAGGTTTTGCTATTCAATGTAGAATCACCACAGAAGATCCAACTAAAAGTTTCCAACCAGATACAGGTAAAATCGAAGTTTACAGATCTGCTGGTGGTAATGGTGTTAGATTAGATGGTGGTAACGGTTTTGCAGGTGCTATCATTTCTCCACATTATGATTCCATGTTGGTTAAATGCTCAACTTCTGGTTCCACATACGAAATTGCTAGAAGAAAAATGATTAGATCTTTAGTTGAATTCAGAATTAGAGGTGTTAAAACTAATATTCCTTTCTTATTAGCTTTATTAACTCATCCAACTTTTATGGATGGTAATTGTTGGACTACTTTCATCGATGATACTCCTTCTTTATTCGATTTAGTTGAATCAAAGAATAGAGCTCAAAAATTATTAAACTATTTAGCTGACTTATGCGTTAACGGTTCTTCAATTAAAGGTCAACTTGGTTTACCTAAATTAAAGAAAGAAGCTGATATCCCAGTTATTCACGATGCTAATGGTTGGGAAATTAACGTTCAAGATCCACCAACTGAAGGTTTCAGAGATTACTTATTAACAGAAGGTCCAGAAGCATTTGCAAGACAAATTAGGGCTTATCAGGGTTGTTTAATCATGGATACTACTTGGAGAGATGCTCATCAATCTTTATTAGCTACAAGAGTTAGAACAATCGATTTATTAAATATTGCTCCAACTACTGCTCACTCAATGAAATACGCTTTTGCCTTAGAATGTTGGGGTGGTGCTACTTTTGATGTCTCTATGAGATTCTTACACGAATGTCCATGGGATAGATTGAAAAAATTAAGAAAAGCTGTTCCAAATATTCCATTCCAAATGTTATTAAGAGGTGCTAACGGTGTTGCGTACTCTTCTTTACCAGATAACGCTATTGACCATTTCGTTAAACAAGCTCAAGAATGTGGTGTTGATATCTTCAGAGTCTTTGATGCATTAAACGATTTAGAACAATTAAAAGTTGGTGTTGATGCCGTTAAGAAAGCTGGTGGTGTTGTTGAAGCCACTGTCTGTTACTCTGGTGATATGTTAAAACCAGGTAAGAAATATAACTTGGAATACTACATGAAGACAATTGATGAAATTGTCTCCATGGGTACACATCTTTTAGGTATTAAAGATATGGCTGGTACTTTAAAACCAACTGCTGCTAGATTATTAGTCAGTACCATCAGAAAGAAGTATCCTTCATTACCAATCCATGTTCACACTCATGATTCAGCTGGTACTGGTATTGCCACTTACGTTGAATGTGCTAAAGCAGGTGCTGATGTTGTTGATTGTGCATTAAATTCATTATCCGGTTTAACATCTCAACCATCAATGAGTGCTTATATTGCCGCCTTAGATGGTGAATTAAACACTGGTGTTACTTTAGATCAAGCTAGAGAATTAGATTCTTATTGGGCTGAAATGAGATTATTATACTCTTGTTTTGAAGCTGACTTAAAAGGTCCAGATCCAGAAGTTTACAAGCATGAAATTCCAGGTGGTCAATTAACTAACTTAATCTTCCAAGCCCAACAAGTCGGTTTAGGTGAACAATGGACTGAAACTAAACGTGCTTATGAAGCTGCTAATATGTTATTAGGTGATATCGTTAAAGTTACACCAACTTCTAAAGTTGTTGGTGATTTAGCTCAATTTATGGTTTCTAATAAATTAACTAAAGAAGACGTTGAAAGATTAGCCAATGAATTAGATTTCCCAGATTCTGTATTAGATTTCTTTGAAGGTTTAATGGGTACTCCATATGGTGGTTTCCCAGAACCATTAAGAACTAATATCTTAGCCGGTAAGAGAAGAAAATTAAATGGTAGACCAGGTTTAGAATTAGCTCCATTTGATTTACAAGCTATTAGAAATGATTTAAAATCTAGATTTAACAATATTTCTGAAACTGATGTTGCCTCATATAACATGTATCCAAAAGTTTATGAAGCTTATAGAAAGATTAAAGAAAAATATGGTGATTTATCAATTTTACCAACAAGATTTTTCTTAGCTCCATTAGAAATTAATGATGAAATTCAAGTTGAATTAGAACAAGGTAAAATCTTAATTGTTAAATGTTTAGCCATTGGTGACTTATCTCCACAAAATGGTACTAGAGAAGTTTATTTCGAATTAAACGGTGAAATGAGAAAAGTCTCCGTTGAAGATAAAAACGCTGCTGTTGAAACCGTTAGTAGACCAAAAGCTGATGCTCATAATCCAAATGAAGTTGGTGCTCCAATGGCTGGTGTTGTTGTTGAAGTTAGAGTTCATCCAGGTAGTGAAGTTAAGAAAGGTGATCCATTAGCTGTATTAAGTGCTATGAAGATGGAAATGGTTATTTCTGCTCCTGTTGCTGGTAAAGTTGGTGAAGTTATCGTTAAAGAAAACGATTCAGTTGATGCTGGTGATTTATTAGTTAAAATTACCAAATAAATAAATAATAAAAATAAATATATAACTTATTTATGATTACTGAATTTTTTGCTTGTCTTTTATTTTTACTCTTTTATTTTTATTATTTCAAAATTTTTTATATCTTGTTGCTCTTTCTATTTTATGACCCATTTATATCTCTCTTTTATTTACATTTTTCAATTACTTTGTTTCATTATAATATCAAATCATATTCCTAAAACATTTTCACAAATACTCCTTTTTATGTCTCTTTTTGAATTTATATACTAACTCTACATTGTAAAGAATATAATATTACTGTTTTAACATTACACACTGCACTGTAAAATAATTGTAATTCCTAAAATAATATAATACACTCATTAAACAATTATACAAACAGATATATATATACATATATATCTTTCAAAAAATAAATAATCAAAAATATACGGCCTTGGATTATTTGTTCACCTTCTGGTATTTCTAGTACCATATATTCTTCTTTTCAATATTTCATTTTTTTCATTTAATTTTTTTTCATTTAATTTTTTTTCATTTAATTTTTTTAAATTATTATTATTTGATTTTAAATTTTCAGATTTTGATTTTAAATCATTTAAATAATTATTTAATTCTTCTATTTTCTTAAATTTTTGTAAAAATAAATCATCAAATTTGGTTGAACCTTCCCAATCTAAATCATTTATTAAATCTCTTGTATTCTTATTCTGCATTAATATTCTTGACCATAAATCAATTAATTGATTTGTATTATTACAAGTTGTCTTCATTTTGTTTATGTTCTTAATAGTATTATCAAAAGACCCATTCAATAACTCCATAGTTTTGTTTATTTTCTTTAATTTGTTTAATTCATAAGTTATTCCTTCGATTCTACTATGCTCTAAAGGATCGTGTATGACATCAGTTGTGATTTCAGCATCACCAGTTCTCCTCCTTTTAGCAACTGGATCAGAATTTGGTGCCTTATCATCATTATCATTTTCTTCATCTTCTTCTGCAGCTTTTCGTTTACTTGTTCCAGTTAGATTTTCATCGTTGTCCTGTTGATCTTTATCTTTTTGTGTTTGTTTCTCCGGGTCTGTCTCATCTTCAACCTTGCTGCGATTAAACACATCTTGTATGTCGTCAAAAACTGCCGATATCCTCTGAGACATATCTGTAATCACTTGCAAATTATAATATACCTATAGCTTTCGTTCTCTCTAGAGTACAAGGTTTGAAAAATTTGTCCTTTTAACTAGATATTTAAATATAAATTACATGTTTACAATTCATTTGTACCCTTCTTTTCCTTCCCCTCCACGATCTATGATTTCAGTTACGCGATTGTTTTTCTCACAAACTATAAGAATTGCGAGACTGGTGTACGGCTGTGCTGCGGTCTTTAACCATTGGACAATTTATTTGATAGATCTATTTTAAATCTAGTTTTATATTAAATTACAGAAGATATTATACAAATATGGAGAGGAGTCTAGTTAAGCATTTGTGCTCATAGCTGTATCTCCATCTGATGTTTGTTTTTCGGCACTTGTTGCTCCAATTGCAGCCTTTCCCACAGCATCGCCGTCAGATTCAGTATTCACAGAATCCAGTGTTTGATTCGTCTTTTCTTGGTCCAACTGTGATTGCCCAGCTTCAATAGTAGCTGCATCTGTATTTTGAACATTCTTTGGGGTAGTCGCAGTCTTGAGAGGTTCTTTCCATCTCTCCACCATATCATTATATACCATGGTACTGAGCTCAGTAGTTGCAATATCTTTTCTAAATTTTGGTGATTTTAAGAGTGATAAGATGTGTAAACAATTTGGATAACTAAAATTCAATTTAAAATGTTTTCAATATCAGTTAGTATAAATTCTATAACTTGGTCGAGGTGAATTCGATGGAATTGTAATACTTACACTAAGTGCTTTGCGTATTTTGGATCTCTCCAGTAATCAAGATACTCTAAGTATCTCAAAAAATTGGGATCTTCTAAGTTACCCGTCTGTGCAAGGTAGGTCAAATATTGCATATTTGCTAATGATTGAACAAACTGAAATAAATATAAATAAGTTAGTAACTTGATATACTAGAGCACATGCGTCAGCTGTGGGTTAATGAAACTAAACATACCTCAAGTTCAATCTCCCATCTTGTTGGTAAATCTTCCATTGTTGAAATAAAGAATATATATCTTTTTCAAAATAGTCTTCTATCAATTACCAGTAACTCGTTAAATTTAAGTATTTGAAAATATCAACCTTTTAAATAGACCCTATCGATGATTAAAAGAGAGCTCATGAACTCCACTGTGAGTGAATTGTCTTAGTTAAGACAACAGTAACCTAAAAAGATGAAAAGAAAAAAATAACTGGTGTACGGAGTAATAAATTTCATTTCCATGTCTTCTCTTATTTATGGAACTTATTCACTATTTCACCATATGGTAGAAACGACTATAATGGAAATAATATTACTATTTATTTCTTGTATCTATAGTTGAACAAATACTGACTTTAGTGAATCGTTGCATATGTCAAACTGTAAAACTCGAAAGCGAAGTTACTTTTAAGCTTCTCTTGTGATGTGGCGCAAAGTCAACAATACTTTTGTGGCTAGTGAGGTTTTGTGATGTGGGGTTCCAGAATATAATTCTAGAATGTGCTTTTTCTTATATGCGAGATCAGTGTCTGTGTGCTCAGCCACAAATGTCCGAAAGTGGCGCAGAATGACGTGGTTAAAGTTGCCACGGAAAGAATCAGAGGTAGCTATAAAAGTATTGAAGTTTGCCGTTTGCCTTTAACCGTTATTGCTACATTCTTTAAATTAAAATAAAGTCAGTAGAATAATTAGTTTTTATTGTGATATGAGTTCAATTATAGATGATACCAATATAGAAGACATCAACTTAATTCAAAGAGATAGGCAAACACCAGTGAATGTATCTCTTCAGCCGAATCCCGTTGTTCAAGATGTCCATCCTATAATTAATCATTTGAATAAATTAGATGAATTATTTACCGGAGTGTCCGATTCAACAAAACTTAGCATATATGAAATATTGATATTGATATCCTTTCCATTAATATTAGCACTTGGTCAAGTCCTGTACTACTCTACTCCAATAGAGTACTTTGATAATATCTTTAACTCAAAGAATAATTTTTTGAATATTGTATTTGTTAAAAATGGATGGGGTTTCACAATTTTAGTGTACTTAATTTTTATTGCTTCTACATACATAAAAAGCAACAATGACAGAGAGAGACAGAAGCTGATTAAGGAATCACTGATTAGGTTTGTGATAGTAACTTTTTGCTGGTATTTTTATACACAATGGTTCTTTGGGCTGCCTATAATGGACAAGATTTTCCATGTAACCGGTGGATATTGTTATATTATACCTGAAAAAAACATTAAACCAGCACATATTAATAAATTTAAATTAATGGATTTTATTATTGATGAACTTGAAGGTTTTAAGAAAGGATCTGAAGAGGATAACTACTATTTTACCAATGGTATAAGCTCAAGAGTGTGTAGATCAATGAAAGGAAGAATGTATGGTGGTCATGATCCATCAGGTCACATCTTTTTGCTTTCATTATCCACATGTTTCTTATTATTTGAATTAGGATATTTTGTCACTCCAAAGCAATTTAACAAGAATTTACAAGAGTTTAAGAATAATTTTAAAACCTGTTTAAGGAATAAAGAATATAAAAAATTGTTTGCTTTATTCTTTTATTACCCAATTATATTAGTCATAGGTTTGACTTATTTATGGTTCTACATGTTTTTAGTTACTAGCATTTATTTCCATTCATTTTCAGAACAAATGTTTGGGTTGGTTTCCAGTTATATTAGTTTATTTCTAACATATTTTATATTTAAGTTTTCATTATATTAATTAAAAAGGAAAACAAAAAACACCGACACATAATGCACTCTCCATATTAATAATGTACGTGTTTTTTTTCCATCTAATGCGTTTTTAATTTCTCTAATATTTTTCTTTTTGTTTTATTTTATATACTGTATATAGAATTTATAAATAAATATTTATTCATAATTATCATTAATTTAATGAAGTTAAAATAAATCAAATTAAATTAGATTGGTAAGTATGATTTACCAATTCTCCAAGCAGTAATAGGTAAGCTTTGTAAATAATTCATGGTTCTTCTAATCCAACCAAAATATAAGAACAATCCAATTGTAATACATAATAAATTTGTGCTGAAATAACCATCTCTAGAGACATGGCAAGTTCCACCACTTGATTTACACAAATTTTTGTTCTGTGTAGAGATACAATTATAAAATGGTTCTTTAACAAATGGATTGTTTAAAGTTATTTTACTTATATCAAATTCATCATCACCTTCTGGAATACAATTGGCAATTGTAAAGTTATCGATTAAATATAAAATGATCAATTTTGGCCAAGTACCACCTAAATTACTCAGTGTATTTAAAGTTGTCATATAAGTACCACCAATTAATGGATCTGCAATTTTTGTATGGAATGCACAAATTGACACAAATTGAACTGTTGACATAAATGAACCTAATAAATGTTGTAAGATGACACATAAGAAATAAGATGTCGATATTTTACCTGATTCAGGAAATCCCCAAACTAATATTTGACCTAATCCAGCGGCTAATAATCTACCTAAAAATGCGTATAACCATGGTTTCAAAGGTTCATCACCATTGGACCAGGTACCCGCATAATAACCGAATATAATTTCAAATGGGAAATCAATTAAAACAGTAATAGCAAGATCTTCTTTTGAGAAACCTTTATCTAATAATTTCAGATTTGTTGCACTTTCATTAACTTGAAAGGCAAATTTTGAAATTAAATGAATTATAACAAATAATTTAACATTGCTTAATTGTAAAACTTTCCACATTTTAGAATAAACTGAAACTAGTGCTTTCCAACCTGAATCAATATGATCTGATTGATCACCACCACCGATAACAGGGTTGTGAGAATGCAAAGGATTATTAACTGTGTTTAAATCTCTTTCAAGTTCGACTAATGGAATGCTATTTATATTTTCATCAAATTTCTTATCACTACCTTCAGTACTGGAAAATGGAGGATCTTCAGGTACTAAAACTGCTACTAAAACGGTGACAACAAGATAACACCAACCCCAGAAAGTTAAATATTGACCTAAAGTCCAAAAACCGGCGTCAATTGGAACTTTTCTGATATATGAATTAGCAAAATCTGGAGAGTTCATAGCTAAAAATACTGTAAATGATAAAAAATAACCTGTATTTAAGCCAATTGTTTGTGCAGTTGAGGCAAAACTTAAAGCATCCTTAGAGAGAATAGTTAAAGCCCAGCCATCAACGGCAATATCTTGTGTGGCGCATAATAAAATCAATAGGAAAAAAGTGTAAGTCAGTCTATACAAATTTGATTGCACTTCTGTCATAACAACATCAATCGTCGATCCTAAGAATAGCAAAGTCAAACCACTGACAGTCTGAACAGGAATAATCCATGAACGTCTTCTACCAACTTTTTTGAAGAAGAATGAATCAACAATAGGCGACCATAGTAATTTTAAAGAATATGGGTAACTAGCTAATGAAAAGATACCAAGATCGGAATAACTTAAATCGCTTGATTTAAGTAAAAACGGAATGGAACCAAAAGCTAAACCGATAGGAACACCTTGTAATAAATACAATATGATCAATAAGATAAAACGAGGTCTATCTGTCTTTGGTAAGGAGTCCTGCTTTGTTTTGTTATTATATAGTGAATTTTTATTTTGTTTCTGTGATAAAGGGGTCAATCTTGACGCTGAAGAAGTGCTAGGAGTTAAATTATTATTGATGCTGTTTGATCCCTGATGGATATAGTCTATATTTCTTGGTGAATTTGGATTTGAATGTGATATTTCCTGGAATGTATCATCGTGTATTTTTAAACTATTACTCTTGCTGTGCATAGGCAGGATCTTCTCCTCGCTCTGTGAATTTTTGAACGACATGATCTAAGCACTTTTATTGATCTGTTTTGGCACATACTCCTGACAATTGTGCCATCTGTGTGCTTACCAACTCTGCTTTTATATAACACGAGAGTTCAACAACCAGTCAACCCAATAACACTTGACCGAATCAACAAGACACGTAGGAGATCTAGCCTCAGGCTGAAGCAGGTGAGGTGAAATTCCTGTAGCACAGCCTAGAAACAAGTCAACTTCTGAGACAAGGTGAATGGCAGCTTTCTTAACAGGTTCTGCAACTGCCCTGCTGATGTGTTTTGTGTCCCGCGATAAGCTGAATGGGTATTCGCCATTAGCCGTCGCTTAAAGTGCGAGGTCGCGTGGCGCTGTTTCATCTCTGGGCTGACATCAGCCGCTCGCTCCACCTGAATTCTTGCGGTTTCTTATGGTGCACGGGCTACCACTCACAGAAAAATTTGTATGCGATCAGTTATCATACACGGAGAAGACTCAGAAGAGACAGTCACTTAAGCCAGATAATGAACCAGAACAAGATGGTTATGTCGACTATAAGAGCATGCTTTTTCAAATTGCGGTATAATTTCTAGAGTCAAAATCGACAAGCAAAATCAAGGTTTGGTTGGTCAAGTATATATAAGTATGATCTATCCATTTACAGACTCAAAATACTACCCAATCGTGCGGTCTCTGTTCACACCGAAGGCATCGATAAATCACGTTGATCCAAATGACTATCCACCACAGGATAGAAAGACATGTAATATTACAGGTATAGCAGATGTGTTACAATATTCTAAATTTTATAAAGAAGAACAGAAACAAGAAGATGTTGACATGGAAACTAACAAGGAGGTCGATAAAAAGGTCAGTGAAATTGAATCAACTTCTACCACCGACTCTGAAAAACTTACAAAGGATAGAAAACAAAAGGAGCACAATCACTATGTTGAATTACAGAAAAAATTAACAGAATGGAATCCAGAATCCGATCCTCATATAACAGGTGATCCATATAAGTCATTATTTATTGGTCGTTTAGATTACTCAGTAACGGAAGTTGAACTACAGCAAAAATTCTCAGTTTATGGTGAAATTGATAAAATCAGAGTTGTTAGAGATAAAACTACTAACAATAGTAGAGGTTATGGTTTTATTTTATTCAAGCACGAATTAGATGCCAAAAATGCTCATTTAAAGGCAAATAGATTAGAAATAAATAACAGGAAAATTGTCGTGGACATAGAACGTGGAAGAACTGTTAAAAACTGGAAACCACAAAGACTAGGTGGCGGTCTGGGTGGTAGAGGTTATTCTAAAGTGGAATCAAAAAGAGCACAGACACATAACAATGGAACTGCTTCTCACTCTCACCAACAATCAACTGGTCAAAGACACATTCCATTGGCTGCAAAAACAGGAACATTAACATCTCTATCAAATTCTTCAGATTCTCCAACTCAAAATTCCAAGTTCCAAGATCGCTCGTCCACATTTGATAGACCAATAAAGAGTTATGGTCCACCATCAACTTATAAATCGTTTACAACCGCACCAGCTCACCATTCGCATTATCAAAGAGATAGACATCATGATTTCTCACATAGAGAAAGAGACCCAAGAGACAGAGACCCAAGAGAAAGAGACCCAAGAAACCGCACCGGTGACTCACAAGGCTATGGTCAAGGCTACAGAGAGAGAGATAATAGATATGAACAGAGACCAAGAGGAAACCCCAATGGAGGCCAACATCAACAGCATCAGCATCAGCATCAACAGTCGTACCAGAACCAACAGTACTCCAACCAAGGCGCTGGATACCAGAGAAACAGAAACAGACGCTACTGAAGAGCGCCTTTCCAGTTTACCGAAACTTAGAGTTGTAAATTGTATTTATATGTATATTAATGAAAGTCTTTACTTTAATCGATTCTTAAAAGGTAGAATAAATAAAAGTAGTTTGCTGTGGAGAGATTATGTGGTTGCAATTCGGTGCACGGATGTACTGCTTTTTCTCAGTCCGTTTTTATTTCACTATTATGCGTAGATAAAAAAAAATTATTAGGAATAAAAATAAAAATTTTAAGTTGAATTTAAACGTTTAGTGTAGCAATATTTAAAAACTTGTACAAGACAAGTCGCTAAAATAGTCTTATAAACAAAGGATTATTTGATCTTAGCAATTATTTTTGTGACGCAAACATGGAGGAAGCAGATTTTGAATATAGACAACCAGAGGAAGATGACCTTGGATACGAATTCCGTGTTATGCTCGTGACGCATAAATTTTCAGAAAAATCAGAGACAACAGAAAAGAAAGAAGAAACCAATGATACTGAAGACAATGGTACTACATCAGTCAATGCTGAAGATTTAGAAGAAGTTATATTGGCCGGCGTCACTTCATTTAGTCAAATGAATGAATTCTTAGATGAATTTGATTCAAAAATCTCATACCCAAATGAAGGTTTTATAAAATACGATGTTGGTTCAGATGGTGTTATTGTAATGGTTGTTGATAACACTGAAATCAAGAATTCTGCTCTTAGGTTTATTGCTGAATATACAAATAAAGATGTTCCAGAAAATGCCGAAGACGATGAAAGACAAAATAATAAAAAGTCAAGAAAATAAATTTTCAAGCTGGTTAATTTTACAATCACTCATCTACTTTATTACTCTTTAGTAAATTTTTCTTCACAGTCCTTTATTTGTTTTTCATTATGTGACATATATGCCATACGTTTATGTATATCCTTTTGTATATTAGTTTTAAATTCATGTTTATTTTTCATTTTCATTCATTAATATAAATTTAGTTATTTATTGGAATATAAGCGAATATTGTAATGTCATTTATAAATATTAATTCTAAAATAATTTCAACATTATGTGACAATAGTACTGTTACACGCTAGACATGCAAAAAAAAGAAAAGTTGAAGTAGAAAATTCAAAAAATAAAAAGTCGTGGAAACGAGATTTGCGTTACGAAGAAGACAGATGTGAATTACTGGCGGTTATTCAAACACTAATTAAAAAAAAAAAAAATGAAAAAAATAAGACGGAATTGTATAACGATATGAGAAATTTTGTTTTAGGCAATAGACATAAAGAAAAATAATGAAGAAATATATATTTATATATATGAAAAATCAAAGAATTAAAGTAGTAAAAAGCAATAAAAAAAATATAAATAAAGAATAGAAAATTATCTGTAACCACCTCTACTAGCTTTTGCGGTATTATGATGATCAACAACCGGACTTGCCTTTTTACCTTCTTGTAATTGTAATAATAGTGCCATACAAGAAATGACTTCAGTATCTTCAGTAACACCTTTTATTGTTTCATGTTCAATTAAATCCATTGTTGGATTGATATCATCAAAGTCTTTAGATTCATAGATCAAGATGTCACCAACTTTAGAAGCCTTTTTTGTACTTGATCCGGAAGAAGAGTGCATAAATCTACATAACACTGGTAAATCACTTCTTGAATATTGCTTCTTCAAGTAAGTTTCATTTGGTGTGTAATCCAAATATACCGATTTTTCTTTTAATAGTGTGTTTTTTGGATGTGGTTCATTTGTAATAGTATTCATTTGATCACATAAATGATTAAATACTTGATCTGAAGACGAAGATCCAGAAGTAGTTGTAGAATTTGAAAAAATTGAAGTGCTCGAAGAATTAATTGATTGGTTACTTGACATTACAGAACCGTTGTTATGAAATGAGTAATTAGATGGAGAATATGTGCTATTCATAGTAACATCTGCTTTGAAAGCTTCATCATCAGCATTTGGGATGACTAGATATAAAGTGTTGATTTGGGATAAGTTATTTCTAACTGAAGTTCCAAGCCATCTTAATTTCGTACCTTTATACAAAACATCACAATAAGGTTTATGGTCGTGATCAAACATTATAACAGTATGTGGTTTGATTTTTTCTGCTTCAGATAAATATGGGTTCCAATTTGGAGTAAAATCTAAAGTATATCTTTGAACAGAACATTTCAATCTTTTATCAAACATTTTACAATAAACATATCTTTGATTATCAACTTTTGCACTGGAGTCAACAGTAGCATTATATTTGTTAACGATTTGAATCTGTTCTTCGGTAAGATATTTGTATATTGTGACAATTGGGCAATTTTTCCTTATAACTGAAAAATTTGGCAAAACAACTTTGAATAAAGGTTTTAGTAAATTCAATTCTCTGATAAATTTAATGTCGTTTTCGATATTATTAAATTTTTCAATTCTAGCTAGTTCGCTTTTTTCAATAATTGTCTCGTCTTTAGTCTTTGCTTTTTTGTTGTATTGTTTAATGGCTAAATCATTCTTCTTTTTTATGTCTCTAATGACTTTCAGAGATTTATCCATAAATGTATTGTAGGTCTTATATTTCTGTAATGCACTGGTGGATGGGAAAACAGTATAACCGCTTTTAAATTTTTCTGACAGTATTGGAAGTGCTCTAATAATGTTGTATTTATCAGCTCTTTTGTCAAATATTGGGAATTGTTTCAGATTTGATTCAAGTCTAGCCAAAAAGTCATCGACAAGCATTATTGATGAAGATGATAAAACTGGATGAACATCACTATTATCCGATCTATCAGAAGCATCTGACCACTTTGAGTGATACGAAAGTTGTGTGTGTGAAGAGATTGTGGAACTACTTGAAACGTTTGAAGTAAAAGACATTCCTGATACTAGAGTGTTGGTTCTATAAGGAATATTTGAGTTTGGAGGATAAACCTTTTGTGACAGCATAGTCGATGGATTTGATTTGATTGTTCTCCAGCCAGTACTTGCAGCAGAGGATGATACTGTATCACCTTCCTCAAGTTGCTTCAGCTTATGAGAATATCTACTTCTACTAGCTTCATTAAGCGAATCGGAAAGGTTTCTCAAATAATGGTACTTCTTGGCTTTCAAAGAACTTTTAAGGACATCTCTAACAATATCTGAATTCATCAATTCTTCAAAATTAGTAAATTCCTTTGGAGTTGGAAGGTATCTAAGTTGATCAACAGTGTAATAATTGTCTTCTGTTCCAACTAATGTATTTGCACTAGTCACAGATGTTAAATTATTATCTTTCATTCTTTTAGCCTGAAGTAATTTTTTAGCGTAATAATTTTGTCTAATAGGAGATGGTTGCTGTAATTCTCCAAATATATTTCTTGATCCAGATCCTGTTGTTCTTTTGGTCTCTGGTGATGATGAGAGAGTTTCGTACTGGTCACTAACTGATACCATATCTGATAAACTTAAATTGTCGAAATTCATGTTACTAACAGACATTGTATCGCTATTCATATATTCATCATCTCTTCTGTTAATTGAAGAAATTTGTATTGATGCGGAGTCTGAGGATCTATCGCTAGAGTGATTGTCATTATTCTTATTTTTGTACTTATAGTCATCATCAACACCAATGATAATTAAGTTATCACTGTTCACATTAATAGATATGTTATCAAAAGGATTCTCTTCAACGACTGTATTATCTTCGTTATCCACATTTCCTGGATTGTAGTCTTTAATTGAAGGAGCTGGAATATTTTCACCTGTAACTGAGACTGTAACTGGAACTGTTTCATTATGTTGTTGAACAAGGACTGGTTTAGTTATAGTATAACCAATTGTAGGTGATTTTCTAGTACCGTTTCTAGATAAAGTATCGCTATTTGCAGCGGTTAACACTGTTTCTCTATCTGAGTGATCTGAAACTGAGAATATGGAGGTATCAGTTTCAATTTTAGAAGCATCATCAGCGTCGGCATTGGCGGTAGATTTGTGTCCAAGTGCAAAATTTGTGAAAGTTGGAGAGTACTTATTATTAGTTTCAGCAAGAGTTGTAGTATTTGAAGAAGTTGTAGTATTTGAAGAAGTTGAAACTAAATCATATTGAGATTCTTTTGTTAAGTCATATTTTTTATCATTTGCATTATCAGCTAATTTTGAAACTTTTAAAGGAGTAATTTCCTGTTTTCTATAACTAATTTTTTTTATGATATTCATTTTCAATTTCTTTGATGTTAGGATATTGTAAATTTAATTTAAGTTATATGTAAATATTTTAATAACAGAATAATATTTTCCTTTAATTTTTATACATCAAAATATAGATTGTTTCCAACGAAAAACAGAGAATTTACTTTACATATATATATATATATATTTGTTTACTGGTTTAATACAACAGCGATGCTGAAAGTGAACACAAATTCCTTTTGAAATAACCAGTACAGCTTATAGATGAACATATGATGTAGAAGGAAAAAAATGTTATACAATCATTGCGTTAACTCAATGCACAACAGTATATTATTTAAGTTTGAAGATGAATTGCCTTCGAAAACAAAAACAAAAAAAAGAATTAAAAGCTAATCTGAAAGAATTTTGAAGTCAATAATGCTTAATATTGAACAATTGAAATAGAAATGGAAATAAATTTAAATAATATGAGAATGAAAAACTTAAAATTCTACATTAATTTTATTTATTTATTTATTTTTTAGATCTATTTACTTTTAATGCGGGTTGCTGAAAACAATAGAAACACAGAACTTTGGAACGACATGAAAAAAAGAATAATAAAGAGTGAAAGAGCAAAAACGATAAGCAGATATTTTGGCGATTGCAAAAAAGAAATAGAAGTAGTATCTTCGTGCATAAAGAATTTTTTTAGTACGTTCCTGCATTGCATTAACCAAACCAAGTACCATTTAGCGTAATTCCGCAAAAAAAGTGGTTTTAAGATAAACATAGAAAATTGACAAAATGAGTACCGCTTTTTAGAGCCGCGCATTTGGTTACTAGTCGCAAAGATCCAAACAGAGAAGAAAAGACGATCGTGGTCTTGTTTGATAATTTCGATCAATCTATAAAATAATTTAGGATACTATTTATCAAGATAGTCCCCGGTGGTCAATTTTGGTGAAGACAACCTGGCAAAATAAATTCAAAACTGATAATCTATAAAATAGCATATCTACATTTACTCAGCCCAAAAAAGTCATCCGAAAGGGAATAGATATTCGATAAGGCGACTCAAAGCCCAATTTATCAATAGCTGGATCTTGGAGCATCTCAGCGATATTTCAAAATAAGCTATCAGCATGCTGCGAATGTTTCCTTTGTCTCAGTTGTGTACCACCTGATAAATACACTTCATAGACTTTGGATAGAAGCTATTTGGATTCGTACTAGGTGCCAAGTTATCAATAATATTCAACAAATTCTCTAAGACCCTATCTAAATATGCAGATATTTTAGAAGAAAGTTTCTGATCTATCTCGTTTAGCCAACCTGACAGTTGGAAACGGACGAACAAATTCTCAGCCGTGCAAATTTCCAATAAACCCAAAATTTGAAAAGAAATGATAATACAATTCTGTTAATCATTCTGGAACAAACCCAAAAAGCCGATTTCAGTGCTGAAAGAATAACGCACAGAAGACCGCAAAAATCGGTTTTCCTGTAACGTGGCATGTGGAGAACTGAAGAATCAGTTCTCCACTAAGAAGGGATACTGACACTTAGCGCCTATTGTCTGCAATGCAGGTAATCTGCTAATCTACGGTATGCACGATACCAATGCTGCATCGCTCTACTGCTGTAGCTTCCAGAGTCATGCACAGACCCTAATCTCTGCGCGTCAATAAGTTCTGCAGCGATCCGAGCAACCGCCCAAGCAACAGCTGCTGACCGCACTCCGGCTGCCCAAATACCAGCGGTACGAGAGTATGTGCGCATTGCTTAGCAGATAATTGTGGGTTTTGGTGCTTAGAGCCACGCCCAATTCCTCCGTTACCGCTGCTCTACCAACGGCCCGAATAATCCACAGCACAAAAGTCCCAGTGGAAACGTCTCCTCACTTAGCTGTCGTGTCGATCACTTTGTTGAATCTGTTTCTCAAGTGTCAGAAACTGCTGAAGGGAAGCTGAGTGTTTTACCTTTCCAGAGTGAAAAGTGTTTCACTGAAATTTCAAAGTCACTGAAATACATTCAAACTGTATCTGTCGAGATGGCATACGACATAGGATTACGGAAATCATTTCTTCTTCGATGATCAAATATGGTTGGATCAAAAGTAGCCTTTTAGTAAACTTTCAACACTGCAAGAAATTGATTCTAAATTCACTAGTATGTAATAGTATTCCGAGTTGACATTTAGTTGACTCTGGTGTTAGTTAGTGCCGAAAATGCTGAAATGAAGCTGAAGCTGTGAAGAGTGCGATGTGAATCTGACCAGAGATTGAAAACCGGGCATGAATTAAGCATTTTTCTTTTCTTTTCAATATAATCAGGGAGGTAGACTAACAACCAGAGCATGAATAAAATTATATATCGGATAAGAAGTATTTGTGATGTACGTATTGGACCGGAAATGGTGATCTTCACATTGTAATGCATTTGTGTTGGTTTACGCTTAAAATTTGACAAGTGGTAATCAGTTTTCAATAATTGACATTGACATATCCACTAGTATTTTAGTATAATTCTATTACTATTATCCTATTTCGGTTTTTGCTTTACTTTAATCTTTATTGTCTTATTTGTATTCAAACTACAAAAATAAGTTACTAGTGATACGCTTTCAAATACCGTTTATTACTTTGACTATCATTTGCTTAGATTCTTGTTAGAGAATTATTGTACACATTTCTGGCAAAAAATCAGCTCATCTACATTTGAACAAGTTTTTGTTTGGCGGTTAGAGAATATTTTCATAACATTTGTAGATTAAGCAATAATAGAGTTTAATATTTCCTCTTGGAATCATCTGCTGAGTAATTTATTAATTTATTAGATTACTGAAAAAAAGAAATGTTTTCTCACCTACATATATATAAAGAATTTGTAAATACTGCATTCGTATACGCTTTATTATATTATATTGCGTGGAAGGTTCTTTTATATCACGATGAACTAATAATGAACATTCACTTTATTTATCAGTATAGCGACCGGGGTTTAAATTTTTAATTTCCAATGTTAATTCCACAATTATAGTGAATTAATAGTCAAATAAGAGCATTGGATACTGTAAGAGGAATGTAGGGGGTAAAATGTTTTTTAACTTAACAGGAAATAAACATCTGACAATAATTCCAAGAATATGACCATATTATGAGATGTATGTTTTTCAATCCGACTGGAAACTTTTGAAGTATAAGGTATTTGATTAAAATAGTTGGCTTCTATTGCAGGGAAGGGTAATAAGGGTTACAGCCATATTACATAGGAAAATGATTATTTTGAAGTTTACTCGAAGTTTACTCAAAGTTTACTGTTGTTTTCTCATAATTGAAAGAACAAATAAAGAGAAGAAATATATTGTTAATTCCCATTTAAACAATTAGGAACTTTTTCCATATGAATTATATTACAGTATTCGAAGTAATGATTTAATACAGTGATAATTGTGAAACCACAGTAATAAAATGCCGCCCTAGACAATTATCAGACCAATTTATTAAATATGGCATATATTATTGTTCTAGATTGAAATTCATTACTTAAATTTAACGAATTATGCTCATTATTTAAAAAATCTGGGGAGTGAGGTTATTTTCTGTAAACATTCTTAAAATTACTACTTAATTAGGTTACTTAAATTTTTCGTTAAATTAATGGATACAATAGAGATATTAATTTGTATAAATTCTATATAAAGATTGTGTGTGTATATTTTAGTCCAGTCTATCAAATTAGATTTAAAAAGAAATAAAATAAAAAAAGGCAAAATAAAAGAAGAGTACAAAATAATTAAAAAGAATAAGAAAACTAAAAGCTAAGAAAAAAGGTTTAAAAGATCTTAAGCAACCAAAATCACGATCTAAATGGAATAGAACTTTACATTATTTATTTAAAATACCTACATGAAATTACATATTATAACAAGAATTTATACGGTTAAAATAAGTGCAGCCTTGAGTAAAAGTCCAAGGCAGATGCAGCATAACTTGATCTTCGATGCAAGATTCATTAAATATACTTTTCTTCTTAACGTTAAGCCACATTCAGTAGTATAATGATATATCTTCAATAAGAAAGAGATTATGTATATACCGTACCATAATTATGCAAAGTTTAAATGTTTTTTTGACATTTATTTTTAAAAGAAACTGAATCAGAATTTTTATATTTAATTTTATTTGATTTTAATTAATTGTTATCTGAATGAATGTACAAGTCCGCCCACTGCGAAAGGGCGTATCAGTGCGTTTCACCAGCATACAAAGATACGAATAATCCACCGGAATACAGTCTCCAATACAAGCTTACTAGTTCTTTTCCATATCTTCCTTTCGAAAAACTCTACATAGTCTTGCTATTAAATTTCCTATTAACTCATTTCATCACTATTGAGTTTTTTTTACCAATTCAAGTAATATTTAAGCAAGAGACATGCCATTGGCGCTAAGTGAGTCTAACAGTCAAAACATAAAAAAATCAAAGTTATAAATACTGATAATTGCCGCCCATGTGCTACTTCTCCATGTTTTCCCAATAAATATTCTTAATATGTTTTACTGCTAATGATTTTATGAATTTAATGTTTTTTTGTTTTCCGGCTTATGTTGTTTTCATAACAATTGATATTGATGCTTATAGCATTCTCGATATATAGTATCATTCTTTATAAAAGTTTTCACTCTGTAAATTCTCTAGAATTCTTTCCTTCTCTGAGCAGTAAAAGGTTTAAAAGATAAAAGAATGGAAGAAGAAGTATAAAAATGCTTATATATAGTAGATAAGAAAAGAGAGGCAGTAAAAACATAAAGTTGTACAAAAGTATACGCAGTTCATTAGTAGTGAATGATTATCGGTGTGCACCAGGCACAGCACAGCGCAGCGTACAGTGTACAGTACGTACAATTGGAGCCTCAGAGGGAGATATGTGTTTTATTGAAGTCCCGCTGCCGCTGCCGCTGCCATACCGCTGGAGTATGGCAGTTGTGAGGGAGGCCTCAACGTTGGATCACTGTCTGGTCAATACTTAATTGTTTTATACAGATACGAATAAGAACTAAGCGTTAAGCAAAATATTAAGACGTGTAAGAGAATAAAAATAGTAATGATAAGGAGACCATATTTGATAGGTTAGAATTGATATAAATATATACGCGGAGCAAATCGAATCCAACAAATATAATATTTTATATCCTTGATTGCTTGGAAGTGAAGTCTTATAAAAGTGATCTTATATAAATCATGAAGTCAATATATATATATATGTCGAACGATATTCTTAAAAGAAGGTTGAAAAAGAATAATATGTTATTTCTAACTTCCCTGATAAGTGGAATCAGATATTTGGTTAGATCCAGAAAGGGAAGATGAATAAACTCGGTACTTTCCAAATTATAGAAATCATCTTTATAGTGTAAGTCACATGCTCGAAATTCAGATAGTATTTGGTTAGGCTCCCATAAATATAAACAAAACTAGCCCCAACACTTGAGGATATTCTTAGCGTACTGTTTTTATCCCTTATTAATTAGTTAATTAAATTGACATATGTTGGATGTATGTATGTTATAATTTAATCAAGAACTTACTGTATTTGTATATCATATATTTCAAGGATCAAATGTTAATTTGTGTTCGTTAAGTGTGTGTTTGTTGTGTGATTTTGATATAGTTTATGTAACATCACAATATCTGTACCTATTGAATAATAACACAGTGGATCAATTGCCGATGCTTAACAAAAGTTAATAAAGCACGTTGCTGTGAATCTCAGTTATTTTATTAGGAAGCGGCAATTTCATAAAATACATCAGGGTTTACATACATACTTACTTACATACTTACTTACTTTCTTACACACAACGAATACTATGTTACTATAGCCATATGTGGCAATGCGCATATTAAACAATTTAGATTCTGAATAAATCAGACGATTTGAAAGATCAGAAAAGAGAATAACGGATTAACTTCAAATTAGTGAGTGGATGCTTCAAGGACATTGACACACTATGGCAGTACTGGGGCCTTCCTTTTCTGGTCGACGCCACTGCCCGCCTCCGACGCGCCGCTGTCATACACAACCCGAGAACTCCGCTCTTCTCTGGGCCGGAGCTCGCCCACTCCACTCCTCCGCTCTCAAACTCAGATAATTAACTGCTGATGGTCTTCCTAGCTGAATCTATTTATGGCGTGTCTCTAGAGATTCTAAGATGTTCTTTGACAGATCAGTAGCCCCTGGAAATTTCAGTGCAACTTTTTGTGCATTTTTTCATTTGCTTGTGATGAGAATATATTTCAATGGCCATCCATATAGTGGAATGAAATTTCAGTCACAAGTAGTCATCCTGTTCCGACCTGTAACCTAAAAGACAATGGCAGCGGTCAGAAAAGATAGAATTTAAATATAGATAGTATAGACTACGATGTGAGGCCGGGTCACAAATAGGTAGATAAATTAGGCGATCCACGCACGGCGGTGTTCATTATTGCCGAGAGGGCTCGGGATGGCGGCCTATAGCCATGCACCGGGAGACTATTTGTAATTGTCGCTGAGCAGAAAACCGCCAGGGTTAATAGCAAACCTACCAACTCTTTCGTTTACTTTCCCCTATTTTCCACTTTTAAATAAGATGAAATCAATTATATTAGTGGTTAGTGCAGCCAAATTGATACATCAACCAGATATCATGTGTTAGAGAAACAGATTAAAATGGATCCATGGCAAACCAGCAAGAAAAAACTAGAAGGCGGTGAGAAGGATTTGTTCTTTAAAAGCGTTTAAAAGCGTGTCAATGGAAGAATGGCACATTGTAAAATGTATGACTGTGTAGCTTTATTGACAATGGCTCGGACTTTTTCCAGTTCCTGTTCCAGTTGTTTGGGATAAACGCAATGACTCTCGCACCAGTTCTCTCCAGCTGCTTGTCGCTCGTGCTGACGCCGAGAGGGTCCACGGTGTGATCGCGTTTCGGAAAGCAGGACAGCGGTCCATGCTCTCTGAACCAACCGCCGCGCATTTAACGCGGAAGCCAGCGCACACAAAACGGTCACAGGCAGCCAGCATATGCTGGTGGCTATGCGCCCTTGGGTGGGGTGGTTGTCCGCTCGCTAACAGGCAGCTGAGAAGGCAACGGAGCAGGCAGTCACCATGGCTGGCATGCGCACTGATTATTATGAGCTACATTAACTGCTGGCACCGCTTCTGCTTCATAATAGTCATGGAGATAATGCTTCTATTGTACCGATCAGGAGAGAAAGGAAGGAAAACTCCATGCTGCAGGAATATCGTGCAACCCACACACAATGCAACTCAATTTGACTTGAATGAATGAATATTATTACTGTCTCCTCTTTTATGTGATTTACCTAACCCCCCTCTTGCTTTGCTTTGCTTTGCTTTCCTTCACACACACTTCAGTTGTGTTGCGTTGTTTGAGTTGTCCTTTTTTTCTTTTTGGTGGTGGCTCAATTGCAATTGCAATTGCAATTGTCAATTGATCTTCTAATGGAACTCAATTGCTATATAAACCAATTGATTTATCCATTAATTTCAAATTGAAACTTGTTTTCACCCCATGTTTTTCTTTTATTTTCTTCCTTTTTTTCTTTCCTCTTTCTATAAGTTACTTATTAATAATAATTGATTTAAATTGATTTATCCGTCTAGGTTTTTAAATTCATTTCATTTCAATTTCAATTCAAATAGTTACATCAAAACTCACATAAAATTTTATATAATGTCTTTATCAAGCAAATTATCTGTCAAAGATCTCGACTGTACCGGTAAGAGAGTCTTCATCCGTGTTGATTTCAACGTTCCATTAGATGGTGATAAAATCACAAACAATCAAAGAATTGTTGCTGCTTTACCAACTATTAAATACGTTTTAGAACAAAAACCAAAAGCTGTTATCTTAGCTTCTCATCTTGGTAGACCAAATGGTGAAGTTAACCCAAAATTCTCTTTAAAACCAGTTGCTGCTGAATTAGAATCTTTATTAGGTGAAAAAGTTGAATTCTTAAAGGACTGTGTTGGTCCAGAAGTTGAAGCTGCTGTTAACGGTGCTGCTCCAGGTTCCGTTATTCTTTTAGAAAATTTACGTTTCCATATTGAAGAAGAAGGTTCTTCTAAGAAAGATGGTGTTAAAGTTAAAGCCGATAAAGCGGCTGTTGAAACTTTTAGAAAACAATTAACTTCATTAGCTGATGTTTACGTTAACGATGCCTTTGGTACCGCTCACAGAGCTCACTCTTCTATGGTTGGTTTCGAATTACCAGAAAGAGCTGCTGGTTTCTTAATGGCTAAAGAATTAGAATATTTCGCTAAGGCTTTAGAAAACCCAGTTAGACCATTCTTAGCCATTTTAGGTGGTGCTAAAGTTTCTGATAAGATTCAATTAATTGATAACTTATTAGATAAAGTTGATATCTTAATCATTGGTGGTGGTATGGCTTTCACTTTTAACAAAATTGCTCAAAATATGGAAATTGGTAAATCTTTATTCGATGAAGCTGGTGCCGCTACCGTTCCAGATTTATTAGCTAAGGCTAAGAAAAACAATGTTAAAATCGTTTTACCAGTTGATTTCGTTACTGCTGATAAATTCGATGCTGAAGCTAACACTGGTTACGCTACCGTTGAAGAAGGTATCCCAGCTGAATGGCAAGGTTTAGATTGTGGTGAAAAATCTATTAAATTATTCACTGAAACCATTGGTGAAGCTAAAACCATTGTTTGGAATGGTCCACCAGGTGTTTTCGAATTTGAAAAATTCGCTAAAGGTACTCACGCTATGTTAGATGCTTGTGTTAAATCATGTGCTGCTGGTAATACCGTTATCATTGGTGGTGGTGATACCGCTACTGTTGCCAAGAAATTTGGTGGTGCTGATAAATTATCCCATGTTTCTACTGGTGGTGGTGCTTCATTAGAATTATTAGAAGGTAAAGAACTTCCAGGTGTTGTTTTCTTATCCAACAAATAAATCAATCCATTAAAATATTAACTAGATATAAAAACACATACAAATATAACAATTCTTTCTGCTTTTTTTTCTTCTGCGATTTAAAAAAAATTTCAAAAAAATATTTAAGAAATCATTAAATCAATATTTTTTGATTTTCCTTTATTTATTTACATTCGTCCTTTTATGTTTCTTTTTTTAACTTTATTTAATTATATACTTAAATCTAGAATATAATCTTTATATTTTACACATTTTTAAAAAGTAAAAGATAAAAATTCATGAAAATAAATAAAAAAGTACTATTATACATTAAAATATATTGATTTTATAAACTTTCTTAACAGGTATATATATATATATATATATATATACTTATGACTAAAACCCCATAGTTAAGTGAAATTAAAATTCAGCAACAAACTTACTTCATTTGATTCTTCTAAAATTTTTCAGAATTAATAATATTCTGATTGTTCACAGCATCATACATCTTTTGACGCTCTTCTGTAACATTATAATGATAAACACTTGGTGGTGGAACAGGTAAACCGTAAAGACTTGGTGGAGGAGGTAAACCATTTGACTCTAATTTATTCCTATACACTTGAGCAGCATAACGCTTATCTCCACCGTTAATATTATTATTATAGTTATTATTATTATGATTATTGTATCTGTTGTTGTTATGTCCGTTATTATCACGATTGTTACCGAACTGTTGATTCTGATAATAATCCTCTTGTGGTTTTTGTAGTTGTTCTTTATACCTTTCCTGCTGACTGCTAGATCTACCTGGCATATCTTTATATACTTCGTCAAATGGGAACTCATATATGATATCCTCTTTTATTAATAATCCATTTTTTCTAGCTTGGTCTTCATAAAATTTGCAATAAAATCGTATATGATTCTTACCTGATAAATGTGATTTTCTAACACTTAATGAATCATGGGTCAGATAAGATTTACAATAGTCACAGTAATACTTTGGCATTTTTTTAATTCTTCTATAATTTTATTACCTTATAACCATATAAAGAACAAAAATCATACAAACATATATGTACACAACTTCATCTTCATATTCATATATAGCATCTTGGAAACAAAGAATCAGCCAACCAGAGATAGAAGAGGTAGACTAACCTTCTCAGTTAAGAATTTCCTTAAGAGACAAAAAGTTAAATGGAGCTCGTCGATCGAGATGCAACCACGTCGATATGAGATCACTGCCTCGCTGAAAATTTCAGAGCTTTTCCTGGATGGAAACGACACTTGTTTTCAGAGAGAGCGAGCAGTAAAAGCCTCTGTCTGTCTCAGAGCTGGCGGTAATTTGGAACCGTGTAATTTCTTGTAGCGTGTACACATTAAGGATCAGTAACCAACTTATGTCCTCAATGAAAGCACATGTTGATAGCCAACCAGTAGATGAGCTTTATAAAGATATATATTTAAATATTTGCCATAATAGAAGAAACTATATATTTGTTACAATATTTCAACAAATAAAATCCCACATATAAGAAAATTAATAGAGATGGATCTTCCCTTTTCATACGATTCAGTTTCAAAAAAAATATCATTAGATGATGGTACTTCTCTTGAAGAATATCAAGATTTAAATCTTGAAATTAAGCAATTAAATGTGCTTGTTCAAGACGTCATAAATGCATCAGCCGATGTTCCACCAGCTCCATCACCAGAAACATATACAAAAAAATTAAGTATGATGATAAAGAAAATGCATGAATCTGCTGTTTTATCCATGCGTACAGGTAAGACATTAGAAGCTATAAAACAATTCAATGTTGCCTTAGGTTTAGCCTCAGCAAGACCAAAATTTGAAAGTTTCCAATTAGGTATCGGTGAATTTATAATTTGTTTAATCGGTAGATGTGATTGTTATTTAATCTCTAAAAATTGGGCTGGTGCTTATGCAGATGCTGAAATTTTAGCTCAATTAGCTGCTAATGTCCCAGATAATCATTTAAGAAAAGGTCTTGCTGAAATGAATTTAGGTGATTTATCGGCTGCTAAAGCTTCTTTTGAAAGAGGTTTATGTTTCGGTGCTACTCATCCAAAATTATTAGCTGAATTAGAAAACGTCAAACAAAAAATTGCTGTCGAAAACGGTGAAGATTAGTCTTTCAAATACAAATATATAGACACATCAGATTGATTTGCTACCTTGCACTTTACTTTAGCATATATATAAAGTAAATTGGCATTCACGGAATTACTTCTTTTTTGTTTCATTTATTTTATATAGCCATATTGCAATTTTTCTTTTCTTCATTCGTATTTGTACTGTTGCCGCTCAACAGTTTAGATTCTTTTTATTTTTATTTTTATGAGCTATCATATCCTTCATCTAGATTTCTGACCTTTTTTTTTGTTTCCTTTTTCTTTTCTTCTATTTCGTCTTATCTTTTCATATAAATGTACTGTACTTCTAATAATATATTTCCTTCTATTTGAACAAAAGCATTCTTTTGGAATAAACTTCTTCTTTTTCCTTTCTGATTCCATGAGTTGACTTTCTGTGATATTTTGTAATACTCTAGCCTTGAATGTTAACTTTAAATTATCCGTTTAATCTTTTTTCAATGAAACGGAGGCACGTGATAGAAAATAAAGAAGCTGGACATCATGGTATTCATTTAGGCTGTCGGTAACAGACATTTTCACGGCGGCTGGAAGAATAATACCAGGGAAAGTGACATGCAGTGGATAAACGGGGCCGACGCCAGCCGCAGGATGTACGTCATAGAGCAGCTGCAATACCGGTGTATCCCCATTGCTTAAAGTTCGCGTTACTTCTACTGTTACCGTTGCTGTTGTTGCGCTTGTCGCGGGAATTGTTTATTTTGAAATCAGAGCACACTTAAAAGCGTTTCAACCAGGAGAAACACGGTAAGGATTCCTGATTGTTTTACTGAACAAGAAAAGGAAGCATCCGGTAATTATTTCACATAATTTACAAGAAGATTAAGTACTTCTTTGAGCAAATTTATTTGATTATAGAACTTGAGGGGAAAAAAGCTATCCTAATAATAGTTACAGCAATAGATCTGTAAATAAAGATTTTCTTGCCACTCATCTTAAAGCAAGAGGTCATCAAAAAAATATCCCTTGTTTAAAAATTGCCAAAAGTCAAGTTTAGCATTGTTTACACGGATTCAAATAAGTTTGGGGCTTAATTTTGAACTGCTTTAAATTTGGAATTACAACTTTTTGGTTGTATGGGAAATTAGTTATAATTTTTTAGACGGCACTTAAGTTGTCAAAGACAAATATGGATCAAGATACAATGGTAGATGCGGAGTCTCTAGATGGCTCTAGCAGTGACGAAGAAATTCAAGTAGTGTCCATAAAAAATGTCAATAATCCAAGTCAAACAAACTCCAAAACGGCAAACTCCAAAATTGATTCTGATTCTGACTCAGAAGGATATATAGATTTAGCAACACAAGCTAGATCAAACAGAACTAAAACTACAGGTTCTCAAATGCTTGATTTCTTGAATAACAATAGCAACATTAGAAATTCCAACTCATTCAGCAGCGGTGCTGGTTTTGATAAAAATAAGAACAACAGCAATGAAATTAATAATAATAGGAGCAATAGCATAGACAAAAATAGAAATAGCATAAGTAGTGATAACATAAATATTCTTTCAAAATCAAGATTGAATAGAAGATCACCATCTCTAAATAATGAAAGCCGATCATCCTCCATTGCATCAAATTTGTCGGATGCTAGCAAAAACAGGCCTCATAAATTTCATAGACTAGAGTCATATTCCAAAAAATTTAAGAAAACAGGTGATGGTGGTTTGATTAGAAAAACACCTTCATCTTCTTCTTCTTCAAAGACAGTCATAAATACTCTTACATCTGCAGAAAAGATGTTAGAGAATGTGAAAAAGCAAATGCACGGTGTACCCATTGATTCCAGCTATCCAGAACCACCGACAAGGTCTTCATTTCTAGATTCAGATTCCAAAATTGATAGTGAAAGTGAAAGTGAAATTGAAATTGAAAACGAAAATGAAAATGAAAATGAGAGAGAAATCCACAGCGAAGAACGTTCACATGGTGACGTTGGAGCTGATGCAGATGTTACTGCACCAAATGGAAATAAACCTACAAAGATTTCAAAATCAGATGAAGAAGGGTCACGTTCGAGTAGTGTTAATTTATTGAATGAAGGAATGGACAGCTCGATATCATCTGATTTGGATGACGAAGATAACGAAAACACAGAATATTATAAATCTGATAAAGAAAGACTCGCAGAGATGACTTTAGATGACAAAATAGATCCTTCTGATACCATAAATAATAGTGTAACTACAATGAATGATACCAATGATCAACTAATAAGAAAAAGCGATGAACATGAGGTTATAAATAATAATAATAATAATAAGAGACACAAGCCTAATAATCCAATTAAAATTGCCGAAAATACAGAGATTATCACTATAGATGACTCTGATAGCGAAGACGAGGAAATTGAAGCTATGGATATTTCTAAATCAACTAACGGTACTAATTCTAATGGTAACAGTTCAAATAGCCAGTTAACCTTACCTGGTATGGTGGTTGAGAAGGACAAACATGAAATTAGCAACCTTAATGAAGGTCGTGCTATTATTGATGATGATGATGATGAAGATGACGATGACGATGATGTTCAAATTGTCAGTGTTAATATTTTGAAACCGGCAGAAAGACCTGAGAGGACATCTAATGAACATGAGGTTAGTTCTGGAAATGGATTTGAAATGTATTCGATGATGCATAAAAAGGCTAAGCTTCTAAGACAGATAGAAATAGCAAAGGAAACAATTTTAAAAGAAGAGAAAGAATTTAGGATATATATCAAGTATAATCCAACGTTAATCAATGAAAGAAGAATGGAAATGCAAAGAACTATTGATTATTGGGAGGCCAAAATTGCTTCTTTTGAACTTGACTTAATCACAGATGAGATGAGTGAAGAACATAAAACAGCGATTGCTGGATTTTTAAAGAGTTTAGAGTATCTACAATTGAATATGAAAAGACAGCATCAATCTATACAATATCTTGATCTTGTTATTCAAGATGCTCAGCAGAAACATGATGTCAGAAGGGTCAATGATGCACATTTAAGACAAAACACTATAGTACCAATGATTTCCACAATGAATAACAAGATTATGTTAGTAAGAGCACAAATTGAAGAAATTGAAAGACCATATAGAAAAATATATAATTTTGATGGTGGGGTGGAAAGAAACATCAGTCGTATCTATGATTATAACCTTGCCAGAAATGAAAGAAGATTTAGTCATTTACCTAACCCATTTGAGAGATTAATTGAATCTCATAATGCAGCTGCTGGCTCTATTGGAAGTATTCAACAACAGCAATTACAACAAATCCAACAGCAACAACGTGAGAACCAGGCTTTGAATTTTTCAACTTCAGGTACTAATACATATAATCCATACCCATCGGTACCAATGAATATTACTCCGACCCTACAAACACCTTGGTTTAACAGTTATAACACTCTTGTCAATAGAAACATTTTTGCATCCACATCTATGGATAATCCTGTGGTATTAGAAGACGGTGATGATCGTTCATCATTATACAATGGATATAGTGGAGGATTTTTACCTACTTCAGAATCAGACAGTATTCAAAAATTGTTAGAGAATATTGGTACTGATGAGAATGAGGATGGATCTGATGAAAATCTTGCTCCTACTCCTGAAGAGATGAGTGTTAGTTTATTAAAACATCAAAGAATAAGTTTGAAATGGCTATTGAAGATGGAAAATGGTAATAATAAAGGTGGTATATTAGCTGATGATATGGGTTTGGGTAAAACAGTTCAAGCAATTTCATTGATGCTTGCTCATAAATCTAAGAATCCTAAATGTAAGACAAATCTAATTATTGCGCCAGTTTCATTATTGAAGCAATGGGCTAATGAAATTGATTTGAAGATATTAAGAGGACATAAATTATCCTGTTTCATCTATCACCAATCTAATAAAGTATCATCATTTAAGAAATTGAAACAGTACGATGTTGTTTTAACTTCATACAATACACTTGCATCTGATTTCAAGAAACACAAAGCTTCAGCTATTGAAGGAATTGATGTTAACGATAATAATGATGATAATGATGACAGTGATGATGACAGTGATGATGACAGTGATGATTCACGAGCCAATAATAGAGGAGGAAGAGGAAGAAAAGGAAGAAGGTATTTTTCACCATTCTATACATCAGACGCACAATTTTATAGAATTTTCTTAGATGAAGCGCAGTGGATTAAGAATAGAAGTTCACAAGCCTCAAAATCAGTTGCTGAATTACAAAGTATGTATAGATGGTGTTTAACTGGTACTCCTATGCAGAATAGAGTTGATGAATTATATCCATTAATTAGATTTTTAAGGATTAAGCCATATAACGATGAGAGAAAATTTAATTCAGAGATCACTAGTGTTATCAAGTCATCTAGGGGAGCAGGAGAGAATCGTGGATTAAGAAAATTACAAGTTTTACTCAGTGCTATATTATTAAGAAGAACTAAATCATCTTTAATCGATGGCAAACCAATTTTATCTCTACCTGATAAAGTTATTCTTAAAGATCATGTTGAAATGTTAGAAGGAGAGTTATCATTTTATAAGGAATTAGAGACTAATTCTGCTAATATGGCCTCGAGGTTATTACAAGAATCAGAGATTAAAAAAGTGAATAATTATAGTAGTATTTTAACATTATTATTAAGATTAAGACAAGCATGTTGCCACAATTATTTGGTTAAACTTGGAGGAGTAGGAAATGAATCTGAGGAAGCAGAAGTTGTTTCTTTAAGAGATTCATATGAATCATGTAGAAATTTTGGCGCATCTACAATTGAACGTATTAATAATGAAGAGAGTGAAGGTTTTGCATGTTCTATCTGTTTTGATACTTTAGTTGAGGATAAAGTTCTTATTTTAAACAATTGTGGACATATTATATGTTCTGATTGCATAAAAGAATATTTTGATAGGTTTAGTGAAGCTGAGAAAGACGATGAGACTAGGCTTGCAGAATGTCCAACATGTAAGAAAGAAAATAATGAAAAGCGTTCTATTACTTATAAGCTATTTGATATTGTTTGTAATAAGCAAAGTAATTGGACGAATACCAAGAAATTAATGGGGGTTAAGAAACCAACTTTAACCAGAAGTCAAAGAACTGAGAAGATTAAAGAATTAGCGAAATCTGAAGGTAAATTATTATTATCAGCTAAATTGAAAAAATGTATAGCATTAATAAATGAAATTACTGAAAAGAATCCAAATGATAAAATAATTATATTTTCACAATTTACATTTTTATTTGATATTTTACAATTATTTTTTGTTATTAATAAGATATCATATTTAAGATATGATGGTTCAATGTCATTAGATCAAAAAAGTGAAACTGTTAAAGAATTTTATGAAACTACAGAAAAGAAAACTTTACTTTTAAGTCTTAAAGCTGGTAATGTTGGTTTAACATTAACATGTGCATCACATGTTATAATATTAGATCCATTTTGGAATCCGTATGTTGAATTTCAAGCTATTGATAGAACACATAGAATTGGACAAACTAAGGAAGTTTATGTTCATAGGATTTTAATTGAGAAGACTATAGAGGATAGGATTATGAGATTACAAGAGGAAAAACAAGAGATGGTTGATGCTGCATTAGATCCTGAAGGTAGAAAGAGTATTAATAGACTGGGAAGAAGAGAATTAGGATTCTTGTTTGGTTTGAATGGATTAAGTGAAGATGATTGATATATATTATGTATATGTGTATGTATATGTATAGCTGTATTTGTATATTAGTATTTCAAATACTTGTTTAATAATAAGTATCTTTAATAATGTATTAATTATATTTTTAAATATAGAGTTTATAGGTAAATGAATAAGAACAATAAAAATGATTGTACAATTCCAATGACAGGCATTGGTTAGATCTCCATATGATACATATTACATACACATGTTGATTGCATGGCTGAAACTATGCATGACGGAGTATTGGTTTGTGGGTGATAAAGTTAAGCATGTGGATTGAGAGCGGTATTATGATTAACTTTGGCGAGCTCCAAAGACGAAGCGGTGATTTTGGGCTGGCTGAGGACAGTGGATCCTCGCTGGAGAGAAGTGCAGATGCGGTTGTGGATCAGATGCAGCAGAATCAGAATCAGAATCGTACGGCAAAGCTGTCTGTGGCTGGGCTGGTGGCTGGAGTAAATCACGCGTCTTCAGCATGATCACCTGAAAACATGACCGTCTTTAGACACCAGAAGGCAGGCAAGCTCTGGTTTTATTGGCGGTTGTTGATACCTTTAAGTACTTATACGAATTTCTTTTGATGGCAAATCACGTTGGAGGATAGACGGTCTCCAGAACAGAAACAGAGGCGAATTGAAGCATTCAGCGAAATCAACTGTTGTGGCAAGTGTGGCTGGACAACTGGGACTATATGCTTTACGGAGACGTTACCCAGCAAGCGAGCCAGGCGGCCAGATCAATCTTCAAATGCTAAAGTGCACGCCACTTCCATGGTCCGCCACCTGCTCCAATGCTTGGGCTGCGCCTGCGAGAGCCTGCAAGACAGAGGCCCAGCCGCAGGACGCAGACGGAGCGGAGAGTAAAAATTTTTAAGGAGCGAAAAAATTTCAGCTTAGGTAATCCACGGTGAGGAAGTAGATCGGCGGAGGTGTGGTGGTGTTTCTTCAGTATGTGTTTCTTCAGTATGGAGCGATTTGAGAAGTATCTAGAACAACTCCCACTTTGCATTTCTTTGCTGGATCCATTTCTTTGCTTGTTTGTTTTGTTTGTTTTCGTCCTTCTGGCACAACCTCTGTTACTTTGCTTCTCTGTCTGTCCACACGCTTCACATTCTCCTTTGGCATCAATCAATCGATTCATTTCTCCTCCTCTCATCTCACACCATCAGCTCTAACAAATGTGTCCAGTGGCAATCCATCTCTGGGTCTTTTGTAAGTGCGTTTGCCTTCTTTCCTTCTCTGTTTTGCCTTGTCTCTTGATGTGAATCAATCAATCACTAGAACCTAGATCACATCAGTTGTAGCCTTGTATGCACTTCAATTCGTAATGTTCCTTGTTTTCTGTATTCTGGTACTGTAGATCCTGTAATCATAAACTTTTTGAACTATCGATTTATTTAAAAAAAGCATTTGTTTAATTTGTATTAAATCAACAGTTTCACTCTTTTTCTTTTTATATCTCTAAACATTCATAGTTATTTTAATAAAAATGTCTGCTCAAGAAGTTCCAACTTTTAAATTAGTTTTAGTCGGTGATGGTGGTACTGGTAAAGTAAGTATTTAATATTTCAATTTTTGTTACATCTCTTTAATTTATTTTCATTGATGTATGTATATATATATATATATATATATATATATATATACATATTCTTTGGAAATCTTAAATATATCAAATTATAAAATTAATCAAATTGATTCATTTCACTTGATAATAATTATATTATTTGAATATTGTTTATAATGATGATAGATTAACGAGATTCACTTTTTATTATTGATAAATTACTAACATATTTTTTTATTCCTTTCACGTCCCTCTTATTTCCTATTATTTGATTTCAATATAGACCACTTTCGTCAAAAGACACTTAACTGGTGAATTCGAAAAGAAATATATGGCCACTTCAGGTGTTGAAGTTCACCCAATGTCCTTTTTCACTAATTTTGGTGAAATTAAATTCGATGTTTGGGATACCGCTGGTCAAGAAAAATTCGGTGGTTTAAGAGATGGTTATTACATTAATGGTCAATGTGGTATTATCATGTTTGATGTTACTTCTCGTATTACTTACAAAAACGTTCCAAATTGGTACAGAGATTTAGTCAGAGTTTGTGAAAACATTCCAATTGTCTTATGTGGTAATAAAGTTGATGTTAAAGAAAGAAAAGTTAAAGCTAAAACTATTACTTTCCACAGAAAGAAGAATTTACAATATTTTGATATTTCTGCTAAATCTAACTATAATTTCGAAAAACCATTTTTATGGTTAGCTAGAAAATTAGTTGATAACAATCAATTAGAATTTGTTGAATCTCCGGCTTTAGCTCCACCTGAAGTTACCGTTGATGCTGATTTAATGGCTAAATACCAAAATGAAATTGATAATGCTGCTTCTATGCCATTACCTGATGAAGATGACGCTGATTTATAAATAATTTAAAAATTTTAAGATATAGTTTCCTTTCTTTAGATTATTATTACTATTAATAATTAATTATTAATTATTATTTGTTAATTATTACTTGTTAATTATTATTATTATTATTGTTACTATTATTATTATTTTTTATTATTTAATAAAATTGAATTTAATTTAATATAATTCTTTGTACAACAGTTTTAGTTGTTTATTTAATTATTTTAATCTTTTAGTATTTTAATCTTCTAATAATTAATATTTAATAATTTAAAGAAATAACTAAATCAGTTATTGATACAAAATTCAAAAATCTGTCTTTTGATTTGTTCTTTTACATTATTTTACTTATTTTATATATAATATTATTTATATATATCTCAATTTTAATATTATATTTTATCACTTGATCTTTAATTCAATTTCAATTGCCACTTAAAAATATATCAATTAATATATTCGTAATCATATATATATATAAAAAAATTTGACATAAAAAAAAATAAAATAAAAATCCCGTAAACAATGTAAACAATGTAAAAAAAGATTAGTAAAAAAAAATAATCAAGATCAAACGATCGACGTTGATGAGTCGAATGTTAATCTCATTTATGGTGTACTGATTTATAAATAAGCATTTTGGTGTAGTAATGTATAGATCTTATAATTTTCAGACAACGAGATTGGCTCGTTCGGAAACGGGAGAAATAAAGATCGGCCCGTGGTGGAAATGCCGGGTACACAGCAATTCCACTGGGGGAACCTACGGCTCAGCAATGGCTACTAGGCAGAGACAGCCCGCCAGGCAGCCAGCGTGCTTATTCCCGATAAATAACATCTTTGCTAGTCGTGCACTGGCCAATACTGCAATTTGCATAGTAAAACAGCGAAAAAGGAGTGAGCGAAATATTGGATTCACTCAATTTCCACTCTGTTAGCAGTAGTTAACCTTAACTCTCACTCACTCACTCACTCACTCACTCACTGATTTCAGCTAAGTATCAATAAGATACAATCCATAACATTACTACACTCCATCAACAGCTTCAACACATACTATCAATAGAACCTCCAATCCATTCCTCCATCTACCTATCTATCTATCTATCAATCAATCAATCTAGCATTTACTCCATAATTCATCTACCACACGCAACTGTAATACTATCACCCACAGACAACCAGGTTCACTGACTTACAGACCTTTCAAGCCAACCTGATACCTAACTTCAAACTCTTTACGTCCCTGGAAATATACCATTACTGGTGGTTTGTTCATATCGTGAATTGAATACTATCATCATAGACTATCATCATATACTACCGTAGTAACTATTGATTGATTTATAAAAATATATTCAATTATTGACCTATTAATATAGGACTACTACATTTAATTATATTTATTCAACGAACTAAGAAATAAATTTAAACAATAAAAATGTTTGCTTTAGTCGCTAGATCTACTGTATGTCAAATAATAAAAGGAAAAAACAACAAATATCAAATATAAAATATCAAAAAACATAGGATCAATTGATTTCAAATGTTAACCAGCTTAATTCAATTTAGTCAATTCTTTTAATTAATAGTCAATATATACAATATCAACTTCAATTCATCGTTTATCTCAATCAATCAATCAATCTAATGATCGATCACTTATCGTTAAATTTATATCAATCGCTTTTAAAACTGAAGATAATTTATCAATCAATGAAATGAACTACAATCTAATGTTTGTATCTTTATATCAATTCAATCAATACATAAATGTATATATATATAAAGGAAATGAACTGAATACATTAAAATCAATTTAAATTCGGAAACAAAGATTAGATTTTCATACCAAATAACATTTTTTAAGTGAAGGAATATAAGTTTTCAATATATCAGATAAATATCTCACCATCAAAACAAGAATGATATGTTTCATTTTATAGAAAGTATCTTAACGATAGTCAATTCAAATAAAGAGCAAAATTATTTATTTATTAAACAACACTTACATCATAAATTTAATCATCATATATGGAATTGACTTTAATTGAATTAAGCCATTGATATAAACGTAGATTATGAACTAAATTACTAACATTATTTCTTTTTTTTACTTTTCCTCTTTTTTCCATTTATTTTGTTATAGCGTGCTGTTTCCCAAAGAAACGTTAGATTCTTTTCTGCTGCTCCAGCTAGATTAAACTTAATTTCTGATTTATACATCAAGGAATTAAAGGCTTTCAAGCCAACCCCAGTCTCTGCTGCTGAAGCTGAATCTGCTACTAAACCATGGAAATTACCAGTTGCTGCTAAAGTTCCAGCTTTAGAAGCCGAAGGTGCTGATGCTTTAGCTGAATACGATTCTGCTGCTGTTGAAGTTGCCGCTGAAGAAGGTGCTGCTGTCACTGAAGAATACAAGCCAGATGACTGGTTTGTCTTCGAAGAAATCGTTGAACCAGGTGCTGCTCACCACCACTAAATTTAAATTTAAATTTATTAGATTAAATAAAAGTCATTTCTCATAAAGAATCAAATTTATTCAAATTTTAAAATAAAACACAAATTAAATTATTAATTATTTTCAATAAATAGTTAATAAATCAATTAAACATTCATATTTTTAGTTTATTCACTTAATTAAATAATTTTTTCTTATTTGATTATATTTGATAGTTTTAACTATTTTTGATGATCTATTTATTTATTTATTATTTATTTATCACTTAACTTATTTATTTATTTATTTATTTATTTATTTATTTATTTTACTTATTTATTTATTTATTAACATATTGATTTTTTCATAAATTAATACAAACATATATTCAAATTATAATTCTTTTGAACTTTTCACTATAGATAAAACGTGCTAACAGACTGCTTTTAATCAACCAATAGGAACCTCGCATTTTGGGGACTCCTAGTAAAATGTATTTCTTTTTCTGGAGAGAGGGAAAGAAAATCAAAATAATCAGACATCTGTACACCAATATATGCTGACACATGAAATCAATGGCAGCGTGTCTTTTTGGTCTTCTCACACATTAATTCATAATTAACTATGCGAGATGTTTGTTTTTCCCTTGTTTGTTTACAAGGGTATTTTCCTTGTTTACATTTCAGTTGTTTTGGTAAAAATAAAATATTGAAGTGACAGGAGCCACAAGAGGTAACATCAAATTTGTAATTTACATTTAAAAAAATATATAGATAAAACTCTTAAACTATTTATAAACGATATCATCTGCTTTACGTATTCTAAATAATTTTATAATTTTGTTTTTTAAGAATCTAATTGATAAGTGTGGGGAAAAATGACTTTTTCAAAAGTTGATCTGATTTCAATTCAGAATGCGGCAAAGATAATAAATGAAAAATTATATGCTAAAGGTCAATTGAGTAGATTTACAGACGATGATAAAAATGGTTTAGTTTCTTCAAATTCTTTAAATTCATCTTCTAAAAGACTTGAAATTAAAGAATTGTTATTCATGACTTTAGATCAAGATAAGATAATGGAGTCTCAAATAACTAATAATAACCAAGATCAAAATGAAAATATTGAAAATATTGAAAATGAAGCTACAGCAGGTATAAGCAGTGGTGCTAAATCTAATACTGACTCTACGACTTATAAGATTACAGAGACTATGTATGATAATGATAAGGCTATTATTAATGTTATCTATTCATTATTAGATTCAATAGATTCTTTAAGATCTTCAAGAAATGATATAGTAGAAGAAAATAAATCACTTTCAAAAAAATTAAGTGAACAACAAAGAGAAATAAATAGATTGAATGAATTGGTCAATACAAAGGATAGACAAATAATTGAAATATCATCAATTAATTTAAAATTAAAAGAAAATAGTCAAAATTCATTAATTAAATCAGTTAATTTAAATAAAAAATATAATTATTTACAAAATCAACTTGATGATTATAAAAATTATTCAATTAGAGAAATCAAAAGATTTAAATATGAAAATGAAATTTTAAAAAATAAAATTAATAATATACTTGATAGAAAAAATAGAATTTCATTAAGATCAAATAATCTATTATCTTCTTCCGAAAATACAGTGACTAATAACTCTAAAAGAGAAACTGATATAAATAAAAAAAGAAAATTAAATGAAAAAAATAATTGGATAGAAGTCAAGGAAAATTCAGAAGAAAGTTTTCTGTCTTTGAATAAATTACAATTAGAAAATAAAAATTTAAATGAAGATATGACAGCTATGTATTGTTTCATAATTAATTTATTCAATTCTTTCCAAAATTTTAGAAAAGTTATACACGATGAAAATTCAAATCTTTTAGAATTAGTATTAGAAGATGATAATAATGAAAATGGTAATATTATCAGTGATGTCAATGATATAGAATCGAAAATTGCTTATAATAACAAATTAAAGAAAGCCATTATTGATACTAAAATCAATAATAAACCTCTTCCTAATAGTCTAATTCCTTTAAAGGAAAATGAAATGTTAAGTTATGATCAATCTCTGTTTGATCTTCATGTATTAGATGGTAAATTTATAAATTTACTAAAACATTTATATCAAGAAATTTATGGAGAGATTCAACAAAATGAAAAAATTAGTAATGTCGATAATGAAAACACCGGTCATGATAAAGAAAATGAAAATGAAAATAAAAATGATAATAAAAATAAAAAATCAATTAAAAAAGTATTAGAAAAAAAATTGTTATCACAAATTCAAGAAATTCAATTACTTAAAAAACAAAAAATTGAATTAGAAAATAATTATGATAAAGTTTTAAAGACAATGGAAGATTGGAAAACATTTAAATACAAAAAAGGTAAATCTATTACCGATACAGATAAACAATAGATTTGTTTCAATTGCACAAGCGAGAGAGAAAATTATTTATTCTCAATGGGGAGGTTTATATTATATGTAATTTTATTATATTGTGCTTTGTATATTAGATAAATATATGTAATTTTTTAAAAAAAAAGTTGAAAATTAGTATTTTTTTTTTATCAGTAATTAGTAAAAGTAAAGTGATTTATTTCTAGTATGATTTAATGTCATCAAGCTGGAAGAAAAAAGAAATGAACAGACAAGATATTATTAATAACCAAATATCATTTAATGTGATCTATCTTATCTAACTTTTAAACCGATAGGGAGACTAAGAAAACTAAGAAAACTACAATAATATAAATTTATATATACAACAATTAAAGTTTAATATTGGATAAAAAAGGGTTAAAGTAATTTTGCATATTTTTTCGCATATTTTAATTAAAAGCAGTAGTCAAATTCCTTTTTCGTTATCTCTTAATATTTATAAGATATAGAGATATAAAAGATATAAAAGATTAAGGAAATCATATATAAACGATAAAAGGTTATCTTAGTTTTCTGATAATTTAGATATGATAAATATATATTTCACTTATCTGTTATCTGTTGTGTTTTTCTTTTTCGGTTCAAAGATGAACCAACAATGTCAATATCTCTTGCGAGCTAAACGTCACAAGACAAAATAAACCGAAATAAGTAAGGAGCCGATAAATTGAAAGATATTTTTAACGAAATAAACAGTAAGTTAAATAGCAAGTATTGTTTTAAACGTTCTTAAATACGTAATATTGCGTTTCAAGATAACTGCCCAAATAGGTTTATTGAGTCCTGATGGATAATAATACAATTACTCCTAACACGATTACTTCAGTCGGCATTCATATGTTTCAAATAAAATGCACTCTCAATGGTGATGTGGTTGTGTGGTACAAAACTGCAGATAAGTGATATGAAGAAATTCTCTTATCTGCAAATCATTTTAATGAGAATACATATTTGATTGATAAGCCGGCGTATACTTAAGACCTCAACAATAGATAGCTTATCCGAAAAACCGAAGATATCATAAATTGCCTCTTTTTAGCTATCGAGATAAATTTAAGAATTAAGACAAAATGACATCAGTTAGTTGATTGGATTTGTAATACAAAATAAAATAAATACAAAATTTACAGTCTAGTTATTAAGTTATGAGTATTAATCTCTTTTCTTTTCTTTTCTTTTGTTTTGTTTTGTTTTGTTTTTCTTGCCATCAACACTGAAATAGGAGTGATAGTCTGTCTGGAGTTTTACTTTTTATCTACATTTCCTTCAGATTTAGTTTCAGATTGCATTTACATTCATGGCCTTGGAGTTTTGTACTTGCTCTTATGACAGGAGTCATCCATCTTTTTGAATACTAAGTACTGGTCAAGTTGCAAGTTGCTGAAATAAACAGTAGCGAATGATTTGTCCTGTATTAATCACTCAGTACACGGAATCCCCTTGCTATCCACTGCATATTATGCACTTGTGCGTGTAACTGCATGAAACCTTAATGTATTTTTGAAAGAAGCTAAGTTTCTAGCCGCACAATACAATTCGATCCAATTCGATTTGACGTGCAGCGGCCTCTGTCGAATCCGAGGGGAGGGGTTTGGGCGGGATTCCACAGTAGTATTTGCTGTTATCTGCTGGTTCATGGCTCTGAGCGACTGTATACAAAATTACAAATACGGCGCTGGCAGATAAAAAAACTACGCCATCCAAAAGAATACTGTACTCTGATAACTGACACTGTCAACCAGAAACAACAAGCCACCAATAGGAGTGAACGCATCAAATATTCAAAACAGTGATGTTCGCCTTAAAAGTGTTCTCCTGAAAATCAAGTTCAAGTAGAATCTGATATCGTCTATGGAGATAGATGATTTCAAAACTGAAACTGATATATATAAGCCTACCCCTTTATATATGTACATTGTCCCGCTACTTCTGTCTCTCAAAATAAATTTGTATATTATATACTGTTTATTGAATATTGATATCAGATATCAGATACCTGGTGTCTGGTATCTGGAGTTCCCTATGTATGTTTAGTGTGTGTAGGCAGCGCCGTGCCGTGCCATTCTGCTATATGCGTGCGGTTCTTTAATGTAATTTAATGTAATTTCGGAAAGCAGAGTCGTTTCCACAGTAAAACAAATATAGATTCTATTTAACCCAGTTTGGTTTTATCTCGCTCCTAATCCCATTCTCATTCCCATTCGCATGCTTACTATTGGATTCTCACTCTTAATCCCGAATTTGCCTATTGGGAAAACTAAGCCGAGAGTGCCTGTAGGAAGAGCAGGAACCATCTCCCCTTGGATTGTGATATAAGCACCTCCAGTTCATGCCAAGATCATGACTCCGTGCGCAAATTAAGCTATAACGGCAACGTGGTTCCTCAGCGTCTGTCAAGTTTTTCCATGCTACGGAGTATCTCTACATTACTAAACCATAATTGGGTGTCAGCTGGGCTTTACAAGGCCAATGAGAGCAACTAACAGCCTACTTGCGTGCGTGTGAGTGCGTATGAGAGCGTGAGTGCTTTTATGGGTGCGGTTCACTTGAACGCTCTAAATCCCACACGAGAGGTAGCCGTCCACGGGTACGGGACGTGTGGGTTGCGCGGGAAAGGCACGCAAGCGCAGCGAATTTAGGTGGCTCATGCAGGTGGGTGCGTGCTCCATGCCACCGCGTGGTCCATCCGTGGTCCACCCTAAAAGCCCCAGCATAGCAGTTGTGAATAACCGAACCTTCGCTGAAGGTATCTCCCAGCTAGAAATTCTGTGCCTGGCTGTACAGATACGCCGAGAGCTGCAGGTTTCATCTGTCTGTCTGCGCATGATTTCCCCTGGCAAGCCAAGCTATGAGTCAGGTGCAGCAGTACGCTCGGATAAAGCCAAATGTTCCAAGCCTATGGACACCTAGTGAAAACGCGAGATGGTAGCTCAGCTGCAGCTGACATGAATGGAAGGCGCCATGCCGTTCTTGCTTGATTTTCATCCTCCACCGCCGGGGGGATAGATAATAGAGGAAAAAAATAGAGACTGGTAAAGCAGGACATTTATATGATGAGTGTGTCAAAACACAGATATACTAATTTAGCCAAGTTTTCAGCCAGTAGCTCGCTTTCGGTCTTCCCGTAGTGGCATATCTTCAATTGCGATTGCTGTAGCCGTGCTTCACTATCAATAGAGATGGTAAATCATCCGCGGTTCACAGTTCTTTTCGGGTCCACAGTTCTTTTGGATCATCTAAATACATTAAATTAGTTCACGATACTACAAAACTAAACTGGTATATTATCAGTGAGTGACAAAGGTATGAATGGGGTAGAATTAGTAAATAAATCTTTTTACTGATGAGAGAAATCCTTCATTAATTATAAGTCAGATTTTATTTGTCTCGTAGAAACTGAAACCAGCATTTCGAATTAATTTTCTTTTCATTTCTTGGAAAACATAGCACATGTTCTCATTTATTTATAAATCATATTGGTAGAAATATAGTAATAAAATTTTTCACTTTTAATTTTTCATTTTTCATTTTTTTCAATTTTTCATTTTTTTTGTAGTATTTCAATATTAAACAGATGATGCTTTGAAATTTCTTTGTTAATTTTTATTATTTAATATGCTGGTGTTTTTTTTTGGTTTTTTTTTTAAACAAAAAATAATTTTAATAATAGTAAAACGTTTTCACACGATGAAAAAGGTGATCTTTTAGCTCATCTCATCTCAAAACAACATCGTATTCATTGATTTATTTTGGGGTTATAAGTATATTCCATAATTTTATACTTTACGTATAGTAGAAACGAGGAATAAGTTGCCATTTTCATCTTTTATATATATTTTTTTATTCTGCTTTTAGTTTGTTTCAAGGCTGTGATTAATTAAGAAAAATAAAATTTCAATGACCAAAAAGACAAGATGTAGCACGAGCTCATTGTATAATAAAATTATATAAAAAAGTAATTAGCAGCGGCTGAAACTTTTAATAGGTTTCATTCTTCTTTTTTTTCATATATATAAATAATTTTAAAATTATGCAAAGTATAATAACTTTACTTATATACACGACGATAACAAATTAATGGAACACATGTGCACCCATTTTTATCAAACTATAATACATTTTAAACAATCCACTTTATTTATTTATTTTAATTATTTTAATCTCAGACAAAAATGTCCGCTATATATTTATTATATTGTATCAATTGTTATGTTTATCGCTATATCGTATTATTGTGAATAAGTGTATAAAATAATGTCCCCCTGGTTGGGGTGTTTACAGAATAACTAGAATGAATCTCATTATTAATTAATTCGCTCACAGTGGTATCGAAAGTAACGCATTTTTCAATTAATTTAACACTATGTATTTTGACAGGGTGAGATTGTTCTCTGAGAAAGAACTCTTTCCCTAATGAATCATATGCATCTAATTTTTCAAAACAAAGGTAATAAATAAAATAAGAAATTTATCAATAGTCCAATGAAATATAACCATTCTTTGTAAACTGAAGGAAAAATTTCACAGTCAAAGAGAAAGAATAGTAGTGAGCAAATCAAATTAAATTGAAAAGCAAAGAAACTGAAAACAAGAATAGCGCTCCACTTGGTAATTAAATAAATGATATGTATTCATTGCTGTGTGTTTACGCATTCGTACAGCTCTATGCATATTCTGTGCTTCAAACCTTTTTTTGGTGTAATGCCTTGTAATCGTGCATGAACTAAGCATTCATAAAATAATAACAGAAAAAGAAAGGAGGCTACACAGGTAATGTGCTTTTTCTTATGTAATCAACATACACCTCCAGTTTTGTCCACCTTCATCCTTTGTCCTTTTTCTCCGCTGTTGCTAGTAACATTTCTAAATTTTGCATAATAAAACTGTCTCTATTACTTCCTTATCAGATAGATTATATTAGTACATTATTATTAAGTTTGCTATCACCACTATTACTTAATTGATTGTTGAAATTGAATTGAAAGGTGCATTCTTACTATTTGCTTTAATTTAATTAATATCATTTCTCCCGTTTTATTACCCATTGTCACAGATACATACAATTAGATAATTGTAATTTATTCTAATTATTTTTCTTTTCTTTTATTGCTTTTTCTGCTTCTTTGTTTCTTTTATTTTATTTTATTTCAATTTCTTTTCTTTTTAATGAATTAATTGGAGGTGTTTTCATGGTTTCTTTTAATTCCATTGTTCTTGCGGATTGATTCCAGATCCGGGCAGACGAGTAGTTGTATCATTGTTCGTCTGTAAAAGTGGTTTTATCCTCTTGGTGTATCCATAGTTCCTTGTCCTTTTTCTTTTTCTCCTCGTCCTGATCTTCCCAAATAATCAATTGGTATAAATAACTCCCGATGCCCCACCATTTCTCTTGTTCAAAAAAACTGTTTTAAATTATTATTGATTTTATTGTTATCTATAAGAGCATTATATTGTATATATCTTAACTAAACAGTTAATTAAAAATGGCTTCAAGAGATATTCCAAGTTCTTTTGGTGACTTTGCCACAGGATGGATTCCAAGGGCTAAAAGAGAAATCACTTTCAACAAGAATACCGTTGAGATGGAAGAAGAGTTAAACCGTGTTGCTTCTGCTGGTAGAAATGGTGTCTTATCAGAAGAAATCGTTAACGCTAAAGGTCAAAGATCTCTCTGGCCAATCTTCACCGCTGGTGCAGGTTTATTCTCTGATGGTTACGTTAATAACTCTATTTCTACAGCTTCTACTTGTTTAGCTAAAATTTACGGTGCTCAATATTCTGATTCAAATGCCATTCAAAATATTTCATCTATTGCCTTCGTTGGTACTGTTGTTGGTCAATTGACTTTTGGTGTTGTTTCAGATTACATTTCTAGAAAAACTGGTATGTTAATCTCATCTGGTATCTTAATTGTCTTTGCCATTTTATGTTCTGGTGCTTGGGGTGTAGGTACTTCAGGTACTGAAGCTGGTGGTTTATTTGCTGCTCTTACCGCTTACAGATTTTTCTTAGGTATCGGTATTGGTGCTGAATATCCAACTGGTTCTGCTGCTTGTGCTGAAGCTTCTGCTTTATTACCAGCTGGTAAGAGAAACAGATATTTCGCTTGGTTCACCAATTTCATGATTGATTTTGGTTTCGTTATTTCTGCTTTCGTCCCAATGGTTATGCTTTGGATTTGTACTCCAAAACATTTAACACCAGTTTGGAGAGTTACTTTAGGTATTGGTGCCATTCCACCTCTTTCATTATTCATTATGAGATTCTGGTTTAAAGAAGGTGAACAATTTCAAAAATTAAATTTTAAGAATACTAAAGTTCCATATTGGTTATGTATTAAATACTATTGGTTCAGATTATTAATTATTTCTTTAATCTGGTGGATTTACGATTTCTCAGCTTACGCTTTCGGTATTTACTCTTCCACTATTTTCAATGTCATTATCCCAGATGGTGATATGTACAAGACTTTTGGTTGGAATGTTGTTTTCAATTTATTCTATATCCCAGGTGCCTTCTTAGGTGCTTTAGCTGCTGATTATTTTGGACCAAGAGTTACTTTAACCGTTGGTGTCTTTTTACAAGCTATTGTTGGTTACATTATGGCAGGTTTATTTGAACATTTAAGTAAACATATTGCTGCTTTCGTTGTTGTTTACGGTATCTTTGCCACTTTAGGTGAATTTGGTCCAGGTGATAACATTGGTTTATTAGCTTCCAAGACTGTCGCTACTCCAATTCGTGGTCAATATTACGGTATTGCTGCTGCTATTGGTAAAATTGGTGCTTTCATTGGTACATGGGTTTTCCCAGTCATTGAAAGAAACGCTGGTGGTACCGACACTGTTTCTGGTATGCAAGCCCCTTTCTGGGTTGCTTCTTCATTAGCTATTTTTGCTGGTATCTTAGCCCTTTTCTTCTTACCTCCTGTTGATCAAGATGCTATGCAAAGAGAAGATGTTGCTTTCTTACAATACTTAGCTGATAACGGTTTTGATATCTCTCAAATCGGTGATGGTTCTCTCGGTGAATCCATGAAAGGTGTTGCTGTTGAACAATACGAAGTTGTCACTGAAGAAAAGAGAAGCGACTCTGATGAGAGTTAATTTTTTAATTTTTAATTTTTTAATTTTTAACAGTAATTCTTTCATTATGTAATTGTCAACTTATTGATTTCCTTTTTACAAAAAAAACTTTTAATTTAATACAATCGTTTAATTCTATATTTACTTACTATTATGCTTTTTTTAATAACTCTTTCACTCTTTTTGTGCTTCGTATTTTATTATTCTTATTTCTCGAAATTGTTTTAGATTTACATATACATAACTGTGGTATACATTTTAATACATTAATTTATTTTATTTCAAGATAGTTGGCGTAAATTGGATCATCAAATCTTTGGATTTTTATTTAGTGTTAATGGATCCACAGTAAAAAGAAAACCCTGAAATATCGATATTTCCCCTCGACTTATCAATGAGTAATGAATTACAGATTTTGATTTTTCTTTAAATAAGCGGAATACTACAGAATAAAATAATCGCTAATTAACTACCTGTACGACAAAATTTAAGTAGCAAGGTTTGAAAAAAAAAAAATAGTAAAATGAGTGTTGGCTAATTAGTAATGCTATATATTCTATATTTAAGTCTATATTTATCCACACGTGCACTTTTTTTTTTTTTCCTTTTTTTGTATGTTCTTTGTAGATAAAAACGCAAGAGAAGCTAAGCGGTTCGTACTAAATAATATTTTCGAATTAACCTTTTCTATCATACTTAACACTCATAAGCGGTGAATTAATTCTATTACGTAATGCAAAATAGCAATTTTGCTATAATCGATATAGAGTTAGGTGAGGATGATCATTCACTGCTTGGATTATAAATTATAAATTAAGTTGAAAAAGGAAAGTTTGTTAAAAAATTTTCAGGACATACATCAGGCAAAAAATGTAAAACAAAAAAATAGCACAAGAAGTAACCAACCACTAATTGCATTATGTTTAATACCGATCAGATACATGGTTAGACAGTTTTAGTATAGTTATATCGCCCGACCCGATACATCCACTACTATTTGACTTTATTCTTGGACAATCCACGTGATTGTTTGAAGAAGAATTTCAATTTGATGCATTTAAATGTGACATCAAGCACGTGTATTTTGATTTAAACTCAACAAATGGCGGTGTCCAGACGAGGAAAAATCTATAGTTTTACCCCTGGAGTACAAGTGCGACAAACTTTAACTGCATCTCAATAATATTATTGGATAAAAATGCGGACAGCATCCGAAAAGCAAAAAATAGCATTGTTTTTAGGATTTTATTGTTTAACTCAATGACCTAATAGTCAGAAACAAAGGCACACCATTTGTTAGAGGACAATAACTAACTGAATGCTGGTTCAGTTTGCGGCTTTGATATCCTTGTCCTTCGCCCATTAGTCTGCAGCTTTTGGAAAGCTGTTAGCCTGGTGGATAACCTTCTGGTCGGCCTAAGTGAATCATTACCCAAGGGCACCAGAGAATCTGATTTTGAATTCATGTTACCTAAATGGGGCAAGTCATTCCGAGTGAGGCTTTTTGGTAAGATGTGCGACAATGAGATGAGCATCGCAATATTTGGTGATTCCATCAGGTATTATTCATTGCCTTCACGAGATTCAAACAAACGACATCTGATACCTTTAACATCATCTTGTTTTAAAAATCTCCTTTTAAATTCTGCATTTAAAAAATTTTCATTGGTACCATGGGTGCCCGTGTTAAAAAGAAATATAAACAAAGAATTCGAAATTTAAACAACGATTCACAGACACCTGCTGTTTAGCTACTTAATTGGGTAATCGGGAAAAGAAGGTTTTATAAAATATGGGTTTTTATAATTTTTTTTGCTTGAAACCGTTGAAGCAGAACTTAATCTTTATCCTAAGAAAATTAAAAATCTTGTCTGCAAAAAGATTGCTATGAAACGTGCTAGCCATGATGCCTTTCCATTGTGATCCTGTAATTTTTGCCAAATTTAAAAGTTTTATCAGGTTTCATTTCGACTTCGATCCTAGTAGTAATAAAAATCTATTGCTCATAATCTTTAAATGGTGGAGATATTTTTAGGAACATAAAACTTATTTGACTCGAAATTGGTGAAATGAAAAAACTTAAAAATATTCAATTACTAATAAATTTATGAAAAATATTCCCAACCATTTTTTTCTCCGATAATAAAATCCTTTAAATCTAAAAAGATAGTATGTTGACTTGTTTGAATTAAAATTAGGGGTTGAATTTAAATACAAATTACAAATAGGAGATAAAAAATATCGCTTTATTTAACCTTCAATCGTCTTATCACCAGCCACGAGTACGACACAGCATTTAGTTGTAACAAGCTGACTAAGCGGCATTCAAAAATGTGGGATAATTTGAATACACCTGTGCACCATAATTCTTTTGCAAAATTAGAATCCTATGTTTATTTTAATGACTTCTCAGCGAGAAAATCTGGTTACAGAGAGAGAAAACACCACAGACTAATTATCCCTTGACTGCCAACTCATTTGTATGTATGCTAAACAATTTATCGTGTTTGTCTGTTTGTTTATCAACACAGAGCAAAAAAATAAATATCACCGTACGCAAGATTAGGTAAATTTATCAAATCCAATGCAAGGTTTTGATGGAACTAACTGAAATATTACTGCTGCCCCAGATAAGAATAAATTTTGACCAATAATAAGCTATATATCTGTTTTGATCTTGTAAATATATACAAACAAAACAATACGTACATACTTTTACCAACAAATACGCCAAATCAATTGGTGCATACATCTATTAATTAACATCAAATAAGTGTATAAGTACGCTACAATACAGAACACTATATTTTCCCGTTATTTTTGTTTTACCCTCATATCAGCAAGGACGCCTTTGATTTCTTTCAAGCAGATTAAGATCAAGAGATGCCACCAAAAAGGAAATCCGCATCTGCATCTAATGCAGGACCATCACCGTTGACACAATCACCTCGCAGTAAAAGACTGAGAGCAGAGGTAAATGGAACTGAGAATACCAATCCTAATATTTTTGAGACAGTATTAAATTTATTATATGATTTAAAAGATGAAGATGAACCAGAGAGAGATATTGCAACTGAATTTTTAAAGCTACCATCCAAAAAATTATATCCTGATTATTATGAACTTATTGAAAGTCCGATATCAATAAATGAAATTAAAAATAAAGTTACAGGTAAAAAATACTTATCAAATGATGATTTCTTAAAAGATTTTAAATTAATGAGTTCAAATGCTAGTACTTTTAATGACCCGGACAGTGATATTGCAGTTGATTGTAATGTCATATATAAATTTGTGGAATCAAAATTAAAAGAAATCCAATTACAACAAGAGAAAGCAGCAGAAATAGAATTAACTAGACCCCAGAAAACTCCAAAGGTGATATTGAAATCACCTAAATTAGAAAAAACTTCAGAAACTCAAGTTGCTAAAAAATCAGATTTTGCATCAAAAGATTTTTCTTCAAGTTTACAACAAGTTTGGAAAGCGGTTGTTGATTTTAAAGTTAGAAGAGTTCAGTTTGCTTTACCATTTATGGATTTGGTCGATGGTGAAGAATACCCTGACTATTATACTGTAGTGGAAAAGGGTATGGCTTTTAACGAAGTTAAGAATAAAATCCAAGCAGGTCAATATAAAAATGGTATCGACGGTGTTGAAGCTTTTAAGAGCGATATACTATTAATTATTCAAAATGCAAAGACGTATAATGAGGAAGACAGTTTAATTTATAAGCACGCAAATATTTTGCTAGGTCAGTTTGAGAAAAAATTCAAGAGTTTTACTGAAGACCAAAATATTGGACAGTTCTTTGGATATCAAACATCAGATAACAACAAGCAATCAGATAGCTCTATAAAGATTAAGCTTAAACAATCAAGTGCTGAACCACAGTCTAAAGTAACACTTAACTTAAAACTTAAGGGTTCTGGTGTTTCTGCTACTGCTGATGATGATTCTTCAAAGAGAAAAAGAAAGAAAAAAGTTGTATTTGCAGATTCAGGTAAGACTGAAAGCAACTCTACGGAAGATAATGCAAATGATGATGATGACGCTGTTCGTGGTAGAAGAGCTAGAAGAGCCACTAGAAAGCCAGTTATACAAAATACTTCCATTGATGAAGAAGATGATGATGAAGACGAAAACGTTGATGATGATTCACAGCTTGCAAATACTGACATTGATCAAAAGAATGATCAGACTGAGGGCGATACTAATGGTAATAATCAGATGGGTGGAATCAACTCACAGGTAGCAGATGGCTCAGTTATCGGTTCAGGAACAGACTTCTTACCTGTTCTGAAACAGGAACCTGCATTCTTCTCAAGACCTCAGTTCATAAGGTCTCACTTATCCAAGAAGCATAGCTATCAAGCATATATTCAAGAAGTTGCATTAATAACATCCATAGATACCGCTTACTATGGGTCAGTGGAAAGAACAGGTAGATCTCAATTCTTTGAATATATTTTCAAGACTTCAAATGATTCAAGAAGAGCTGTATATTCTGTTAATTTGCAGCAGAATAGCGAAACTATAGTTATTGTTGCATCACTTAATAGTACCTTGAGGGGTAAACCATATGTCTCTAATTTAGTGGTCAACGGCGAAACTATAAGTAGTCTACCTTTAATTCCAACTCTACCATATGAAGTTGAAGAACTTATAAACGAAAGTACTGAGAACAATGATAACTCCAATAGTGATACAAGAGATTCAGTTGATGAGAATAAAACGAATGAAAATTCAGACTTAAAAAGTGATTCATACCCAAAAGCTAAAAAATTTCTTTCATCAAAATACGAGTTGAAATTGGATAATGGATTAAATTTTGTTGAATTTATTTGTTCTGTTCCTCCTGAATTACCTATTGATCCAGTTTCAGGGCTCCCAGTAACTCCAGCAATGGGTGTCACCCCTGAAAGCTGTATTACTGAGAAGATTGGAGTCTGGGTTACTGTTTCCCGTCCATGATTTATATTTTAACTTCTTCCTATGATATGGTGTATTATTTATTTCTTTTACATATAAATATGTATGCATGCATGTGTATATATTTGTATAGTTTGGTTTTGTTTTATATAATTTATTATTTGTAATATTAATAACTCATTCTATTAGTATTGATTTACTGTACGCGAAATTTAAATATTATAATTATTAATATATATATATATATATTAAGGAAATAAAAAGAGATGATATACAATTATCGATTAAATATTATCCGATGTAATGGTAGATATAATACAAATGAAGATATAAAAATGTGGTTATGAAAATGTGCGGTTCCTTATTAAGTATTAATTAAACTGAACAACAAGATCACCGATATTTGATGTATCTAATTTTATACTATCATCAATTAATTTTCTCACTTTTGAATGAAGAATTTGTAAACTTTTTTTAGTATTAAGCGGAATTTGTTTTGAATCCAATACTTGGATATTGAGATCTGCATCTTGTAAAGTATCGTCGGCATCAGTTATTTCCTGATGTCCAAACTGTGGTGAGTCTACTGGTTGCTGTTGTAGGTATCCGCTTTGACTTAGCTGTCCTTGTGATTGTTGCATTTGATCATACTGCTGTTGCTGTTGTAGCTGTTGTTGGTATTGTTGGAATTGTTGTAGTTGTTGCTCCTGTTGAAGTGGGTCTTGTAGGAAAGATGACACATCGATGTAATGACTAAAACAAAATGAAAATTTTAGAGAGTAAAATGTTAGTAAAAATCAATTCAAACTGTTCTAGTTTTATTTATCTGTGACTTACTTTGTAGATGATTGCACTATTATATTTAACTTTGTGTTTCTATCTGCTTCCTGTTGTTCAAATTTAAAATCTTCTAGATCTTCAGGTAGCAAAGGTTCTTGTTCAGATTGAATATAGTCATCTTCTTCATTTACACCTTTCAAACAAGATAAACAAACACCCATTTTCTTTATAGATATTTGATTATTTCCTAAGTTTTTTTCTTTTATCTAAATATTCTTCTGCCTTGAGGGGTAAATGACAATGATTTGATATAAAAGGATTTGAATTTTATGTGGCCTACAAAATCTATTAGGGAGTTGATTCTTTTCAGTTTAATAATGATTATGTAGCTGGTTTTCACCTGAGCGTTGATTTTTTATTTTCAAGAGCCTGCTAGATAGCTGATGATTGTAGACATAAATATGGTATACACAGCGGTGTTCAGGGCTATACACAACCGCAGCTAAGAGCATACGCATACTGTCTGACTTGGTGCTATTCCAGATGCTCAAGTACGAAAGAGGAAAGAGTAGTAGAGTTGTCTCAATTAGCTTTCCAGATTAGTGACTAGTAAACATATATTACTCTTCCTCAGCGCTTATGTAATAACTTATTTTCGTCGATAATGTGTTTTATTGTGTCGATCGTCCTTTTTCGATAGCTGTTTACTACGGTGGCTCTTGCTTTCTCAGTCTCACAAGGTTTCGCCACTCTGAGAAAGGCAATACAGTAGTTTGATTAACAGGCTGATAGAGAGATCCAAAGATAGAGGAAGACAGCGGTTTGGTGATACGCACGAAGGAGGGCAAGATGATGGGTTCAACGCCGTTAGGCAGAAGGATGATTTTTGATCCTTGGATCAGTTGGCCAATGTCGTGTCAATTGACCAGGGCTTTCCAATGCCTATGTTTATCTCAACAAACATGGTAGATAAGTGTATCTTGTATATTAGAATAGTGATATCAGTATATGTTATCAATTTAAACTCATCATATACTTCATATCTTCCGAAATCCATTAAAACATTAAATACAATTTAAGATTCCAAGAATTCACACAATGGCAGGTTTAAGTTTTGACAATTATCAAAGAAATCAGTTTTTAAGTGCTAAAGGTTACCAAACACCAAAGGCTACATCCACAGGTACTACAATTGTTGGTTGTAAATTCAAAGGTGGTGTTGTTATTGCAGCAGATACCAGAGCTACAGCAGGTCCAATTGTTGCTGATAAGAATTGTGAAAAATTACATCGTTTAGCACCAAAGATTTGGTGTGCTGGTGCCGGTACTGCTGCTGATACAGAAATGGTTACCCAATTAATAGGGTCAAATTTAGAACTACATTCAATGTCAATCAAAAGAGAACCAAGAGTAGTAACTGCAATGACTATGTTAAAACAACATTTATTTAAATATCAAGGTCATATTGGTGCTTATCTTATTGTTGCTGGTGTTGATCCAAGTGGTTCCCATTTATTTTCAATCCATGCTCACGGTTCTACAGATATTGGTTATTACTTATCTTTAGGTTCTGGTTCATTAGCTGCTATGGCTGTTTTAGAAAGTAACTGGAAAGAAGATATGACAAAAGAAGAAGCTATGAAGTTATGTAGTGATGCAATTCAAGCTGGTATTTGGAATGATCTTGGTTCTGGTTCCAATGTTGATTTATGTGTTATGGAAGTTGGTAAAAATGCTGTCTTACATAGAAATTACTTGACTCCAAATATTAGAGAAGCTAAAGCTAGATCATATAAATTTGAAAGAGGTACAACTGCTATTCTTAAACAAAGTATTTACAATCTTGTTGATGTTCAAGATGCAGAAACAATGGAAGTTGATGCTTAATTAATTTTAAATTTTTACTTGCATGTACTTTTTATTTATCTTCTTTGTTTGATGTTATCTATTCTAAATTTTTATTTATTTTGCGTTTTCTCTAATCGATTTTCTAATTTTATTTTTTTTTTGTTACTTTTTATTTTAATTTTCTCTCTATCTTTCTTTCTTTCTTTCATATTATTATATATTATCTAAGTTTTGTTTTATTTTTAATATAATTAATCGGCATTATTAAGGTTTTTTTTTAACTTTATTTAATATTTACAACTACATATTTAATAGAGCTGAATAGGAAAGTAATTACCATTAATTTGTGGAAATGAGCATGAAAATAAAATGAAATATATATGAATTAAAAAACATAAGACGAAGATAATAAAAGTGGAAAAAGAAATGAATAAAAAACTAATAAGAGTTTATGAACGATTCAGTTTAGTATTAGCGTCTATTTCTTTAAAGTTTCTAATACTTTAATAGTACCATCAACAATAGCATCATGTTCTAAATCATGAATTCTTTTTTCCCAATCTTCAACAGATTCAGATTTAATAACTGGAATTTCTCTAACGATTAATGGTTCACCTCTATCAACTTCTTTAATAACATAATGAATCATAACACCACCTTTATCAACTGTTCCATCTTGACCTGCTTGCCATGATCTTTCTATAGCGTGAGTACCTTCAAAAGCACCTGGCAAAGAAGGATGTAAATTAATGATTGGAATTTTAGCTTCTTGTAATGGATTAAGAAAATCTTCAGCTAAAATTAACATCCAACCAGCACAAACAATTAAATCAGGTTTAATCTTGTTTAAGATAATATCAACTAAATCTTTATTAAATTCATTACGAGCAGCTAAACGACCTGCTTTATCCTCTTTTGGAATACCTTTATAATATGTCTTTAATTCATGTGTAGTAGTGGGTATATTGTCATTTGCAGCTCTTGTTAAACCATAAGCTTTTGATGATGATGATATAACATGTGTGATTTTACCTGGAATTTTACCAGACTTAGCAGAATTTATTAAAGCTTGTAAATTTGAACCATTACCTGAAATTAAAACTAAAATTTTAGGTAAATTTTCATTTGAATTTGAAACAGTTGATGGGAAAATCCATTCGTAAATTTGATTAAATAATTCAGACATTTTGTTTTTTCAGTTAGAATTGTCTATTTGGAACCTTTAATTAACTTTATATAGAAGTGAAAATATTATATGTATTTAATTAATGGCTTGTCTTAAGTATAGATCAATGATATGGCTGTATACAAACGGTTTTAGTATTATTTTCCTACTCTTTGCTTTCTTTCTTTCTTACAGAGACCCCTTACTTAATTCATGAAACAAAGATGCACGGTAATAATTTTTTTCCTAACAGTACTTTATTTTTCTCTGCGCAAGTCTAAACTGCGTAACAACTGGTACTATCTACATACTAAAAAATGACTTCTCTGCTATTATTACAATGAGACAGTTATTAAGGAAAAGAGATATCGGGCTGAAGTGGTGTATGGATTCACTTGCAGGTGATGATTGCAAATTTAAGGGTATTTAACTTTAGTCACGTGTTCATCATTAATACGTCGATAGTCTTGCTTGACTATATTTTAGACGCGTAAGAAAATCAAAGATTTCGTGCTAGCTGCAGAGACAAAGAGCCAGCCAAAAACCAAATCAAGCTCGGAGCACGCTCACTGGTATTTTTTAATTTCCGATGTTCACTCCGAACTTTTTTTTTGAAAATACCAGTCGTGTTCCTGCAAGTGTAACTGGTACTGCTGCAGTTGTACCAACACATACAAGGGTTCTGAGTTACATAAGTGCTGGATAATGAGTTGAATACATACTGGATGAAAAAAAAATAAAAGATGAACTAGATAAATCAATCGGAATATTTCAATATCGCAATGTCATTGGTGAGAAAAGCAAATATAAAAATTTGATTTTGAAGTATAATCGGTGAACTAACCGCTGATCTATGTAAAATGTAACTAAACCACTACTGATGGATACCGAGAACTCCATTACCTATTGCAAATTTATCAAATTAATGAATTGATTTGAAAAAAGGAATTAACTACGCAATTGATTGATTTACCAAGATCATAAAGATAAAAAAAGATATTGGGAATAATATAATAATAATAAATATGAGTATAAAATAAATAAATAAGTAAATAAGTAAATAAATTAATAAATACTTAAATGAAGTTATATGAATGAATTGGTTATTTGTTGAACAGAAATAAAACATGAAAAAAAAAATACAAAATAAAATAATAATAAAGGCAAAATTCTTTTATAAATTTATAGGTACTATTCTTGATGTTGAATATTTAGACCTTTCTTGCTTTTTTGTTTTTTTGTTATTTTTCGTATTGAATTGTATTGTATTAGAGATAAATATATATATATATATATGTATGTGAGTTGATAAATGAAATTATATATATAATATTTCTAAATCTTTTGTTAATTAGCTAGATAAAAACTTTTATGGCATTTTCTCTAATTTAGTTTTATTTTTTATTTTTTAAAATTAGGAAAAAAATGACAATTTAAAAGATTTATAAGTTCTTGATAACTTGTTCAGTGAAGTGGGAAGTAGAAGCAGAACCCTTTAAGTCACCAGTTCTGTTTTCTGGACCGGAAGCGATGGTCTTTAAGACAGCTGTTTCAATTTTATCAGCGTATTCGTTTAAGTGCATGTGTCTTAACATCATACAAGAAGATAATAATAAAGCGGTTGGGTTAGCTAAACCTTTACCAGCAATATCTGGAGCAGAACCGTGGACAGCTTCGAAAATGGAAACTTCCTTACCAATGTTACCTGATGGGGTTAAACCTAAACCACCAATTAAACCGGCAGATAAATCAGACATGATATCACCGTATAAGTTTGGCATAACCATAACTAAATCTTTGTATTGAGTTGGATCAGAGACTAATCTTAAAGAAGTGTTATCTAATAATTCAAAAGATAATTTAACATCTGGGTATTCTTTAGCAATTTGTTTAGAGACATCGACAAATAAACCATCAGATAATTTCATAATTGGAGTCTTGTGAACAACAACAACGTGTGGTTTGTTAATTTGTCTAGCGTATTCAAAAGCGTATTTAATAACTCTTTCAGAAGCAGCTTTGGTAATTAATTTAATTGATTGAACAACACCTGGAACAATTTCGTGTTCAATACCAGAATATTCACCTTCAGTGTTTTCTCTGATTAAAACGGTTTCAACGTTATCATATGGGGTCTTGTAACCTTCAATGGAGTTACATGGTCTAACATTGGCAAATAAACCGAAAGTTCTTCTTAAAGTTAAGTTCATAGATTGATGACCTTTACCGACTGGGGTAGCTAATGGACCTTTTAAGGCAACTAAGTTCTTGTTAACTGAGTCGACAGCTGGTTGTGGAATGGTAGTTCTACCATTAATTAAAGATGGAGTAACATCAACTGGTTCCCATTCGATTGGAACTTTAGCAGCAGAGTAGATATCAACAACAGCTTTTGAAATTTCTGGACCAATACCATCACCTTCAATTAAAGTGACGTTATAGTTACCATTGGCATTTTTTTGACCATGGAATTCACCAGCAAATGAAGCGTAGGTTCTGGCTAAACCTGTTGATTTTTTTAAAGACATAGAAGCAGCACGGAAGTTTCTTAACATTTTGAAAACCTTTTTTTTTCTTTTGTTTTAAAGGATGAAATTAAGGGAAAGGAATCGTTTAAATCAATAAATAGATATATAACAAAGAATCAAATAATTGAGCTAAGTTAATTGGGGAAATTTTAACCAAAAAAATAATAATAAATAAATTAATTAATTTTGATATAAAGATAAGAGATTATAGTAAATAATAATAATAATAGTAACAGTAATAGAATCAATCAATTACCATAAAGTTTTTATTTAATTAATTAAAATTAAAAGGTAAATCAAAATGGGGAAGAGGAATTAAAACAAATAAGAAACGGAGAAGGAATATGTTTAATTTTATAAAATTAAAATTAAAAAAAAAATAAAAATAAAATAAAATAAAATAAAATAATATAATTTCCAAACGAATTATTCCACTTCCTTGAGCAATAGTTCAGTATTGTTTAGTATATATTTTTGGTAGTGGTTGGAAACATTCATTGTACTGATATTATATTGATGTAAGTTATATTGGCTGTATTTATCATGGATTCATTGTACGTTGTCCGGCTGCTGTCTGTCTATGAATCGACGGTTGCAGAGTCGCCACGCTTGGAGTATTTACGGGCGGTCCCAAACTATATAGGCTGGAGTATTCTCAGTGTGTCATACGTTGATCTGAGCAGCACCCTGGCATCCAGGCATCTTTAGCACGGACGGAGAAGCCGCCAGCCGTTCGACAGTGTCACAGGAGCGGTGCCTACCACGGAGGAGGATCCTATGGTGAAACAGAAACACGCTGGGCGCCGTGCTGCCCATTGCGCGCTGCTCTAGCAAAGCATGCAGAGGCAGAGCCCCGGCAACACCGCTTCTCAAATGCCCCGAGACTCGGCCCCTCTTCACAATTCGTTTTACAGCTTCATGCATAATCAGCATAATCCCATAGATAAAAGGCGCATGAGCTGCTCCTGGGCGGTCCAGAAACTCAAGCGCACCCCATGAAGAAAGCAAAAAATAGCCATATTTGTACAGAGTTTTACAGCTTTCTGGTCTCAGAGCTGCATATCTCCATGCTCGGCCACCCCATGATTGATCGAATTAAAATTATTCCCGGGTCGACAATTGCTCTTCTTTGGCTAAGCTGGATTCGCTTCAGTGTGCGATGAGCATGGATGCCCGTGGGCTCTTTTGTTTTGCCGGACCATATGTGATGAATTAGGCGTCTGCACCATGAAGGAGAGTGAACAGACGGAGTGCGAGACTCTCCACGGACTGAGCAAGCACTCTTGAATCACATACCGGAACATTTAACGATTAATTGACATTTTTATTTATTTATTTACATATATATTGTTTCGATTCAAATAACTGATCAGTCGATCATCAATGACGTTTATTGTATTATTTGGTATATTCCGGAGCTTATTGGTTTAAAAAAGATCCCGAAAGTCTAGATAACCCAAGGCAACAAACAACAACCATGCTTTATATGGTTTGCCAGTACAGTTTATAGGAACTCCGCTGAGACGCGCTGCTTATGGCCATGTGCGCTAGAGAGTATGGGCATCTACAAAATGGCTGTCTGGTCTCCGCCATGCGCCATAGAGTTTCATGCTGGCAGTTTGCTCTGCGGCTTCTAACCTCTGGCCTGCCTGGGACCTCAGACAGGATAACTGGTTTGGTTCTCTTTCTTTCATCAGTAATCCTGGCAGCCATAGTTTTGATGCCTTGAGTTAGAGAAGACACGCCGTAGGTTGCCAGCTATCCACCATGTAGGTACCCAGCGCAGAAATCAAGGCCAACATGCTCAAAGGTGGATACCCCGATCTCCGTGTAGAGAAATTCTGACAAGAATTAAAAGGTCAACCTATGGCTTCTCGCCTATTGTTGTGCATTGTTCTCATCAGAAACTATTGTTGAGAGAGCTTCAGTGATCATTTGTTTTCGCTAACTGAGAGAGAATCCGAGATCGCTCGGAACCGACACTTTTGGCTGAAAATGAGACTCTCTTCTTATTTTATTAAGCAATTTGCAGTATTAAATCTATATACAGTAAACCTTTGCACCATGTACTTTCTCCTTGTTAAAAGTTAAGAAACACGGTATCGGTAATCCCGAACTTCGGAGCTTTGTGTTTTGCCAAAACAAACAAACAGAGACACTACTATTAGGTCAATTAGGTAATTTATTACGTACACTTTAGTTGATTCTTCTGATTTAGTCTGTCTGGTTTTGACTAACTATCATGACAAAAATTCACTCCATTAAAACAGTGTATTTTTAAAAGATAAACGCTTGAAGTTATTTTATGTATTCAAAAACTAAACTTCCTCTATATTAATTGCAACATCTACATACAAAATAGCATATCTGACAGGAAGGAAATTGAATTTCAAATATTCTTTGCTGAGATTCAAGGCTATTTGTGATCCAGCGTTAGCGATTGAATCGGTTAATCGTGTTCTAGTAATTAATTATCTGAAATCGGTAGGTACTCTCTCGGATCGGTAATCTTACAATAGAATTGACAGCTAATTATTGCGTAAGATTAAAGCAAAAAGAAATAAAACTGAAAAATGTAAAATGAGTGGAACACCGCTAAAATGAAACCATCACGTTTTAAAATGTGTAGCAAACAAGCGCAGTTTCTTATAAACGGGAGAAACATGTGATTTGCGGCCCATAATGACTAATCTTAAAATTCGCACAGCCGTATTTTGAACATCTCCTAAAAAATTGATTTCAAGTTTAATCTCACTCAAATCTAGACTTTTCATTTAGATTCTATCTGTTTGCCATTCAGGTAGTCTGATAAGATCAATGTATAAAAATATACAGTTATTCATGATATATATTGATTAATCTATAAATCATAAATAGGGCGTTACAAGTCATCATATAGAATTAACAATTACTGTGATAATGCTGAAACTAGCGAGAGGAAATAAACTTGTATATAATAACTCCTTATTGGGTTTAAGATATTATTCACAAGCTGTTGAAAAAGCATCAGCTTCTTCAACTACAAATGCAAAGAGTTCAAAGATAGCAGTAGTTGGTTCAGGGCCATCTGCATTTTATACAGTATTACAATTACTTAAATCACCAATAAAAGATTTACAAATTGATATGTTTGAAAAAACACCAGTGCCCTTTGGATTAGTAAGATATGGCGTTGCACCTGATCACCCAGAAGTTAAATTTTGCCAAACTAGATTTGCAGATTGTTCTCAAGATGAAAGATTTAAATTTTTTGGTAATGTTGAAATAGGTAAAGATTTAAGTGTTAAAGAATTACGTACAAATTATGATTCAATTTTATTTGCTTATGGATCAAATAAAGATAAAAAATTAGGAATCAAAGGAGAAGATTCACCTGGTGTTATTTCTTCAAAGGAATTTGTTGGTTGGTATAATGGTGATCCTCAGTATCAAGATTTAAATCCACCTTTAGAAGATGTAGAGAATGTTTCAATAATTGGTAATGGTAATGTTACTATTGATATCATTAGAATATTATTGGCTCCAGTTGATAAACATTGGTTAAATACAGATATTACCACTCAGGCAATAAATAAATTAAAATTATCAAAAGTTAAAAAAGTAGAAGTTTTTGCACGTCGTGGTTTTTTTGAAAGTGCTTTCACAAATAAAGAGTTTAAAGAGTTATTAGAATTAAATAATGAAGGTGTAAAATTTATTGGCTGGGATGAAGAAATTTTACAACCTATTTTAAAAGAAATTTCACATTTAATGAATAGAGTTGATAAAAGAAGATTAAAATTAGCTGAAACATATTCAAAATCAAATAATAATAATAAAACAAATAATGATATTCAAAATCAAAAATTTTGGAAATTAAATTATTTAAAATCACCAGTTGAATTTATTAAAGATGAAAAAAATTCAAAAATCTTAAAAGAAACAATTTTTCAATCAAATAATTTAAGTATGCCTGAACCAAATATGAAATCACCAATAATTAAACCAATTGATGAATTTAAAAAAGTTAAAAATGAATTAGTTATTATTTCAACTGGTTATAAAGGTGAACCACTTGTTGGATTCGAAGAAGCCAATGTCCCATTTGATTCTAAAAGAGGTATGATTCCAAATATTGATGGTAGAGTACTGAATACTGAGTTGTCAGAGATTAATAATAGTGGCTCAACATTAGAAGATGATGAGAAATTTAATTTTATTAAGGGATTATACACAGTTGGTTGGATCGCAAGTGGCTCTAGAGGAGCTATAAATTCTGCTGTCATGAACGGCAGTATAGTTGGTAATAATATGATTCAAGATATTGAAAATTTTGAGTTGTTCAGTAAATCATCAGATACTGATAATAAGAGTTTAAATAATGAAAATTCAAATGGTGAATCAGATAACGCAGTGCCACCAGTGAAGTTAGGAAGATCAAAAATAAGAGATTTACTAAATGAAAGAAATTGTAAAGTTGTTACTTGGGATGACTGGTTAAAGATTGAAGAATATGAGAAATCAAGTGGTGAAAAATTAGGCAAGATTTCAAATAAGATAACAAATACTGATGAAATGTTAAAAATTTGTGATAAATTATAGATTTTCAAATTGATTCTTGAACGTTGATTAAATTAATGACTTCGTCTCAGTCAACGTGGGGAAATGCATAAGTTTTGTGTTGATGTATGATGTATGATATATGCACTTTACTAAAGTATATAGATAGATATAGAGTCATATCTTTTAATTTACTCTAATCTCCTTTCGCATTTTTATATAAAAATTTTGTATATAATTGATATATGCAGAATATACTCTAATGAATTATAATAAACAATATAGAAATGTATTCATAAAATAAATAGATAAATAAATAAATAAACATCAATGAATTTCCTTATCAATATCTTATATTCTAAGAATATAGTATGAGTGATAAATCAACTATTGACATTTATGATAGAATCTTATAAATTATATATATGTATTTTTATATATAAATTGAATAGATAAATAAATATGAGAATAAATTAATAAATTAATAAAAATTAAATTATTTAATGTTCTTCACCCTTGTGGTGTCTTAAGTGGAAGAAGTATTCTAAACCGTAACCTAATAATAATAAACCAACAGATAAGTGGAATAATGGTTTACCAGAACCGGATTCAAAGAATTTTTCACGGTAAATACCGACTGGGGTAGAAGCCTTAGCAAAAGAAGCAGCACCTCTTGGTAATTTTTCATAGAATGAAACAATAGATTGCATTCTCTTAGCAGCTGGGTTGCTACCAATGTTCTAGATTAATTAAAAATAAAAATAGAAAAAGAAAAATGAAATAAATTTAATGTTAGTATAAAATTCATTGTGGGGATTTTAAAAGACTGACATTGATCAATACATCAAATATTTAGATATATGATTTACGCGCTTAATTCGACAGTTGTTGTGCTTTTTAAGAAGTTTTCTTGAGATCATTATAATTCATAATGCATTGGATTTGATTTTGAAATTGAATTGTAATTATTGGTAAGATAACAGTTGTTGAAGACATTAATACATGTATATTTATATTGGAATGAATTGTAAATTTAAAAATATTTCTCATACTGAATTTGATTGCAAAATAATCATGGTAATTAATCTATAAATAATATTTATTTTGCTTGTGATATCTTGATATATCCATATTGTAGTTATAATTTGTTTTCTTGGTTTACAGGACATATTACACGTTGTTGGAGACTAGTCAAATTGATACGAAAATATAAAATAAAACTTTATTCTGCTTGATTCAATTGAACTTTTAATGTATCACATATCTATTTGGTTTGGTTGATTGTAAATTGATGTAGATTGATAGTTAAAAATTTTCTAATGATAAATATTTGCGTCTTATTTTCTGTTTTTTGGTAAAGTATATATACAAAGGTGAAATCATAAATATATTGATATCTTGTTGTTTCATATAAATTTGTTTTTTATGATTGATGATTGATCAATTGAGTAATTTGCTCTCATGAAAATACTTACAGCAGCAGAGGCAATCTTTGGTGGGATTAAGGTAGATAATTGACGTCTAGCAACAAAGGACATTTTTGGCTTGATGTTATTCTATGGTCTGAAATGAGAGCAACAAAATTTCAATCAATCAATTTATTTACTTATAAATAGATATATACTTTAATAAGTCTATGGTTAGTCAATAGATCCAATAGATTTGATGGATTGGATAGATAATGACCCACTACAGTACGGAGACGTTCCTGTAATTGTAGATTGCAATACACCTTAGCCCTTTAGGTGTGTCTATCTGCTCTTACTGTTAATTGCAGATTCCAGCAGTGTGTGTGTTGATGGTGTTCACTGAGAAGAGTTAATATTCTGAGTGCAGTTGGCAAGCCCTACTGTTAATTGCCAAATTTTTGATAAAATATGTGCTTATTTACCCGATAAATCTGTACTCTCTGGCACCCTCAGATTCCACTAGAGCGAGAAGAGACTGTTCAACAGAGATTCCTTTAACCGCGTTATCTGCGGATGCCAGCAATTTTAGAAGTGCGTGGTAGCTTGGCCAGAAAGTACCATGGTCAAGGCACCTTCCGGCAGACCCGAATTGCTCAGTCGTGCCCGCTACCCCCTGTCTCACCTTGAGTTTCCCCAGTGGTACTTGTGATTGGAAGAAAAGAAGACCAGTAACTGTGAAATTAGTGCATAAATCTCCTTCAAGTAATGCACTTGTTATATGCCAAACAGAAAAATAGCATCATTGCGCCTGTACACCGCATTAGTAGCTAATACTTTAATAACCTCTTATCTTGATATCAGTAATTACCTAAAAGAGTATTTTCAGTGATGATGGTTTTGTACTTCATTTCATAAATGAATCATCTCCTGCAGTTTAGACATCTATTATAAATTGTATGAAACCAGTTGTATAAACTGACGGGAATATCCGACAGATAAAGATTCTATTTTTTGCGTAATTTTTCCATAAAACTAGTTCTCTATTGATAAGCGGAAAAAGTAAAACCTCTATAGAATCAGGCCGCTGCCTTATCTCAAATTTAATACAATTGCCAATTGTATCTTGAGATACCTCTTTTTTTATTCAAAAAGGCTGTTGATTGACTATAGTTTTCACCATTTTTCTTTTGTTTTTTTACGATAGTGGTTTCTGCGTTCTGCGGTGTTGATTCGGTTTTCTCGACTTGATCTTTTCCTCCACTTTATGCACTTAAGCCAGTATTGCCGTAAAAGTATGGTTGTTTTCATTATTTGCGGGACGAATATTTATATTCTTTCTAAATAAAGGAACAGAAAAAATATAACAAATTTTGAAATCTTACTTAATATGCACCAAAGACAAACAGAGATGGAGATAACAGGGCTGAATTTTAAGGAATGCATTACGTGGCCTGCGACATGAATTCTGTTGTTGTACCTCTTGTAAAATTTTAAAGATTTTTAAAAAAATCTTAGGATAAAAAAGTAAGATAGCTGTAACATATTTTTAAATACTTAGTTTACAATTATATTTATTTTGATGGAGACTATTAGGTTTTGCTTGGTGAAAGTTCTATGGTTTAATTAACTTTAATTTCCTTTTCAGGTTACATAAAAATTTACGAATATATTCTTTTTAACAATTTAAATTTATTTTGAGAAAATAGGCAAAACTCAATTTTCATAATAAATCAATGTGTCAAGTAATTTAAATTTGATTACAGGTACAATAAAAGAACCTAAAAATCTTGAAGTCAATAATCAAGTTGATTTATAAGTTAATTTAACCCTAAAATTTAGAAAAACCTAATCGTCAAGTTTTTAATATAAAACTGAAATTAATCATTCCAAGCATAATTCTCGTTTAAGCTTTAGAGAAAATCGTAATTGCAACGAAATAAACTTCTTGAACCTAATTTGAGTTAAAAATCTACGAATACAGATCGAAAGATTGTAAATTTAACTCAATCGATACTTCCTCACAAATAGTAAAAAAAAGAGAAATATAAAACAGATATAGACATTGAAAAAAAAGAAATTCTAACGACCCCAGTCAGGGTCGAACTGACGATCTTGCGATTAACAGTCGCATGCCTTAACCAACTTGGCCATGGAGTCTTAGATGCGTGAAAAAATTTAAAAATCTTTCAGCCCAAACAAGGGCAAAATTCCCGGTGTACGGGTGTTGTGACCAGATTTGGTCATTATTTTTAGCCGATTTACACTGAAAGACGCTATAAATTGTCATTAAAACAGTTTAATTTACTTTCAATAATTAGATTATAATTAAAAGTTAAGAATAAAGTAAAAAAATTACAACATAATGAACTATAGGAATATTTTCCCTCTTTAATTAATTATCCAGGTTCGCTTTTAAGATTTCATTTACATCGGACTAACTTGAAAACGATACCGTTGAATTAAGTCAAGTATTTAAATATAAAATTCATTGAAAACTGTCAAATATGAAAAATATCCGCAGACAATAACAAGGTTGGGTCAGAAAACTAATTTCTATCATATCAAGTATAACTTTCTCACAATGATTTATATATTAACACTAATTTTACTGCACTGTATTGAGATGTGTTCGGAAAACTAAATTTCAATTTAAATGTCTTTTGCTTAATGTTTATTTAATCAAATATCAGTTTCTACTTTTATTAAAGAGCGGAAATTAATTGAGAATTGCCCTCAAGGTATTATTTCTAACCGACTTCTCATATGCAGCTTAAAATAAATTATGCTTGTGACAAAACTAACCGATACTTTTTGGAATAAGTCTTTTAAGTCCACTAAGTGATTTGAATCTTGAATGTAATTTATATACAATGACTCCAAGTGGGGCACGCAGAGAATGTAGGCATGTGACACATTTTGAATCAATGTCTTGAGTGTCAGTGTACATGGTTTGAATATTATACTTTAGCCTTGGTATTCAAGCGCTGGTAAATGTATGGTTCAAACGATCTATTATTACAACTCTCCACAGATGACAAAATAATAATAATAATGGAATCAGAAAAGTGGCGTATCATAATTTTACCGAATGATGCAATAATTTGATAATTACAAACTGCGAAACGTATTACGACATAAATGATACAGAGTCACATCTTTAGTATATTATCCCGTCAATAAATGTAATATTGACTTTATTGCCGTGCAATTTGTAATTAAATTTGTAATTGAATATATAATAAATCATTTTTATTTTTATTACTCTATTACTATATAACTTCTTAAGATAGGGCATATTCCGGCTGAAATATAGAGATAACACTCAAAAGACACATCATTCTACACCCTCATTTGTAGATATATAGAGGCTATTTATAATTAAGTTTGAATCCCCTTTTACAAATAATCAGTTGCATACAATTTATTCATATCCCGTTATCGAAAAATTATCTTTATCTGATTTAACTATACTGACCCCCTTTCAATAATCACTTTGTTGTCATGTTTCCAATCTATTATATGTGGGGCGACAACACACACATTTTCCTTTTGTGAATCATTAATTACTAAAGAAGGAACGATCTATGCCATCGCAGGAGAAACTTTATGCACTGCAGTATTGAGCTGAAAAAAGTAGTAAGGGAGAACGGAGAAAACTAACTCAGCCTCTTGTTGAAATTAGAATCAATTATCTTAATAGAATACTCTTTTACTAGAAATATTTCAGCCGTAAAATATATGAACAGGAGTGCTGTGAAAAGCAGACACAGGAGGGGATGATTTACTTATGATGACTATGCAGTAGTTGAGAGAACTGGAAATCATCAAAGTCAATAGAGAATCAAGAGGGAATTATCACCGAATGAAATATACTGCTGGTGAAGAATTTACTGTTAATGTAAGATTTTATAAGTATAAACCAGAATTCGCCTATGCAAAGCATAATATCGTACCAAAATGCAAGACGAACAGTAGAAGCTTAATGAAATACATATTGATCTCTGAAAACATTAAAAGAGTGTGCAAATACCAATTTGTTTTGTGTTGAAGATTAGAATATCATCATTTAAAGATTATAATTTTTGATCATTATACAGGAACACATGTTAACATATCAATTAAATGATGCAGTTCTAATTTAGATATCAAACTTGTTGTTTGATAAACTATGAATTAACGAGCGGAGTATCGATTTATACTCCATTGTTTGTCACTTGTTAAAGTACGTGATTTACCACTCAAATAATTCATTTTACCTTCTCGTATATTTTCCAATTTCTTTTCAAGTTTAGCATTACATTTTCTGATATTTGTTTCAGTTGTCCCCGTACTCTGCAAAATACTATCAAAGAGTACGAGATAGGAAAGATGCACAAATTCTTGGTAAGAAGCAGTAATACAAGCAAACCATCCTCTGTCTGCAAATTTGATCAACTGAACCTTAAGCTATAATTAACCCGACCCAAATATTTATGTTTCGATTTGTGACACATTCCTCTATTACATAAACTGAATCTAGCATTTGATTGTTTGCTGACACAGAATTGTCATGAATATTCAGAAATCCGTTTAAGTTATTTATTATTGTATTAACTTCGGTTATTTATAATTTTGCATACTGTGCATTTTCACTTCAACTCAAATTGAAGTCACTTATCAAAACCTCTGAAAAAGAAAGATCATGCCCTTTATCATCCCCACATACAAAATTAATTGTTATGTCGTTATTCGAGAGAAGATTTTCATGCTGAAAGAGCCTTTCCGTTTATTTAATCATCATGGATCCATGACAACAGTTGAAGGATAAAAGTACAGCCCCCTCAGCTTATTACCCATGCAACCCCCACTAAAATTATCCAATGACAAACAGGGAAGATTCGTCACAATGACAAAGTTGCAGGGGTAAAATTTAAAAATTTCTTTTCTTCTTCTTTTCTTTTTATTATTTCTTTTTCTTTTGTCCAAAGACAACAGTTTGATCTGTTGCTGTCCTTGTTCTAATACTGCCATACCAAGAATTTCCCTCAAAAGGGAGGGCAGCTAATCAAATTGCGTTCTTTCTTGAAAGTGACTGATCCTCTCCTCCAAATACAGTACTTTTTGATTCCCCTCCTACTGCCAATTTGTCTTTTCATTTTTTCTCTCTCTCCTTTCTTTTCCTATAATATTTCCTCTTTTCTTTCGTTTCTTTCTTTTCTTTCTTTTCTTTCTTTTCTTTCTTTTCTTTTGTTAGATCTTTCCTTCTTTTTTCCCGAAGCTGATACAATATAAAAAGAGCCAGTTTTTCTATAAGCACTACTCTTGGTTTTATTCTATTTTTGTTTCGTGTTTCCTGTCCAACTGCTTTTCCATTGCCATTCATTCACTTCATTTGCCATCACTCTTTAAATATAAATTTTGTACTAGCTTTTATTTTTTTCTGCCTATTACCCCGATTTTCTTTTGATAATTGTTTTTGTTTGCTTTTCTTGTATATCTCTTTATTTCTGACTTGTGACATTCTTTAATTCTAATTCATCTTCCATCTCTCACCTCTCATCTATTAGAATTATGAGCAGGCCATCCACTTCTGCAACAGCAAATCTAAGAGGTAACACAACAGCATCAGCTTCAATCGCCTTAAATTCGCCAAGTTTCACCACGCCTACTTCAGTTCGTGTTATTGATTATGATACATTTGCAAACTATCACTCCAGCTCAACTCCTATTCAAAGTGATTCACTGTTTCCCCTTTTCACCTACGACAGGCTTGATATGCCAAATACAGATTTGACAGTTATAAATATTGATTCCGGATACTGTGCCTCAGATACAGCAACTATATATTCATATTCATCTACTTCTGTGACTTCAACATCAACTAATGATAACTATAACTATAATGAAAATATTCCTTACTACCAAACTTTTGAAAACAAATTTAGTGGCAATGGAGATCCCCATCAACATCCAGAAAAAAACACTGATATTCATAAGAACAATAATAGCATTAACAACAATAACAATAATAATAACAATAACAGCAATAGCCTTACTTCTCCATTTTCATCCACCGTTTATCATGACTCAAGTTTTAGTTGCTCTTCTATTTATTCTGACGAATCAAAGAGAGAAGTTTCACCAGTTAACGGTCGCAATAGACTAATGAATTCATCCCTTTCTTCAGTTTCCTCAATATCTTCTGCTTCAGATATCAATACAATAAATAGTTCTGAAATAAAATTAGAGAACCAGGTTTTTACAATAAGTAGCTCATTACCTCAAGGAAAAAGAATAAAAATTCCTAAAGCTCAACTAAATAATTCTATATCTCCTAAAGTTCATAATAATCGTCAAAATAACAATATTGTTAATGAAATTTATGATTTTATTCCTGTTGAGTGCCATTTTGGAAAATTACCCTCATATGGTGATATCACTTGCAAAGAATCCGGTTCCCCGGAAAAAAATAATTCAAATGGAAATATATTTGATCCATTTCGTGATAGCATGCCAATAATTAGTTCACCTTCATTCAAAAAGACAAAGCTACCATTGGTAAAAATGGAAGGAAATACTACCAAGGATATTTCTCCTCCCATTTATATAGATAGTACATGCAAGCCAACTAGTGGTAAGCACAAGGCAGATGAGGAGCCATCTCAACGAAAATATAAGAAAAGGAAACTTAAATTAATTGGAGGAAAATTTAAGAAAGATAAGGAACATTGCGAAACAGGTCTTTTTCCAATACAAAATGGTGCATCTATTACTGAATCTGAAAAAAATTCCAAGGGTTTAAATGATAAGCTGAGCCTAGCTACCAGAACCAACGTTGTTAAATGCCCTCTCACTCCTCATTTGAAGTCAACAATTAACATTCCTCTTTCAGAGATCACCGATGAAAGATTAACTCAAATTATTAATCTAACAAAATTGAAAAAATGTTCTCCAAGAGAGGTCGAAAAGATGGTTACTATTTTCAAATTACGAAACATACATATTAAGTTGAGAATTCTTGCTCATATAATTGGAGAGACAAATTTAATGAGTGAAGGAAATTTACATTTCCCTGATATTGAACAAGATGCTGGAGTATGTTTATTTGATGGTAATGACGGAAATCTATACTTGAGGGCAAAGACTTATGCAGGATTTGAAAAAGGTAAAGAGCAAATGTTTGATAACTCAATTATGTCATATTTCCAAAATATTAAGGATTGTGAACATTACTTTAGAGTACCAAATGAAACCACTATAACTTTAAAACAAGTTGCAAGAAAAAATAAATATTCAAAGAAAAAAACCGAAACTGCAAAAAGTAAAGATGATACAAAAGGTAATACAATAAGATTCAACACTAATAACAAAGAAAAATTTGTTGCAAATATTAAAAATGATACTACATCCGAAGAAGTCAAATACATTAAAAGACCATTAAATTCATTTATGTTATATAGAACTTCTATGGTTAGGGCTGCTATATTATTAAATCTTTGTAACTGTATGACAAGTTTTTTACAAAAAGAGATTGTGCGTTGTGGAGATATTGTCAAATACGATTTTTCAACAAAGAGATATAGATTATCTAAGATTCCTACTGGTCTAAACTATTATCCAAGAAGAGATTATGATCCTATAGCTGAGAGATTACTTTTGGAAAACATTGAAGCTAAATTAAACTGTCCTGATATAGAGCAACGTCAGGAGGTAATCGAAAGTATTAGAATGCAACTTCAACATTCGAAAGTCAATCATCATGTATTATTACATATAATTTCTTCTATGTGGCAAACAGAGACTTCTTTTTCTAAAGGTAAATTTCAAGAATTGAGTAATTTAGAAAAAGAAATTCATTCATTGTGTTATCCTAATTATAGATATATTCCTAATAAGAAGTCAAAGAAATGAAGGAGAAAAATATCATAAAGATATCTGCCATTAGTCTAAACGTCAATGCATTCACGAGCGCTTGCTTTTTATTTTTATTTTTAACTTTTTTTTTTAATTTTTTTTTTTAATTTTTTTTTTTAATTTTTTTTTTTTWTTTTTWTTTTTAATTCCAGTTTCAATTCAATTATATACCCCTTTATTTGCGATTTAATTTTTTTTCTAGTCATTTGCATTGTCTCAGCTTATTATATTACCAATTTTGTAATTAAGTCATTCGTTTTTTTTTGTTCTAAATATTAATAATATATTATGTGTTTTATATAAATGATTTCTTATCAAAAGAAACCAGTAAGTATATGAATAAGTTAAATAAAAAAGTTGAAAGTTACAAATTTTGACTTAATTAATAATTTATAATTTTTCAATGTCTTCAATAGTAATTTTAGTCCAATCAGGTAATCTCATTTTCAAATTTTCATTTTGGAAATGTAAATCAGGATAATTTTGTTTAATTGATTCTACAATTGAATCATAAACAATTTTTTGACCTCTACCGTTTAAATGTATACCATCTAAAAACAAATCATCACTATTTAAATCTTTATGATTTGATTTATAATTATCAAATTTTTCATATAAATTAACAAATGGTAAATTTAAAGATTCACATAATTTTTCCAAACCATTTGAGTATTGTAAATTTCTTTCATTTGATCTAGTTAAATTTAAATCTAATACTTCATCTTGATTTAAAGGTTCCCATAAATGCGCAGCATGATGAGCCGGACCAATAATTATTAATTTAATACCTTTATCTGTGATTTTTTCAATTATATATTTCATATTTTCTACGTACTCATCGTATTCAATCATATCAGGCTTGGCTGTTGCTGCATCATTTGTACCTAAAAATAAAGTTGCCATAACACATTTTGAACCTTCAGGTTGAGAATCATGATCTAAATAAAGCAATTTATCAATCATAGCTTTCATATGACCTGAATTATAACCTGAGAAACCTCTATTAACAACATCTAATCTTCTAACATAACTGAAAGATAAACCAGCACCGAATGAAAATTCAGGAGTATTTAAATTATCTTTGATTTCTTTTAATTTTGATTCTGAATCAACAAATTTATCGAAACCATCAGCTATAAAATCTTGAATTGGATATTGATTAAATGATCTTTCTGTAATTGAATCACCAAATAATATAAATTTTGGAAAATTTAAAGAATATTCATAAGATTCTCTATTACGTGCCATTTTTATAAAATTTAAGTTATATAGTATATGTATTAAATAATATTGTTAATTGGAGGTTATAATTGAATATAAATCTGGGGTAAATATACTCTAATTGTGATGTCTAATTATTTATCTAATTATTTATTTATTTAATTATTTGTACTCATGTATCAATGTAATAGAATCATTAAAAGCGGAGTAATGTATGGTGAATGTTTAATGCTATCAGAGTCGAGTTAATGTTAAAAGTATTAATTAAATTATTACTATATTTCTTTATTATTTATTATTATAGTAAAATTTAAAGATAAGAAAATGTTGAAATAATCAATTGTAAATCAAAAAATGAATAAATTTCCTTAATAGGCAAGCGAAATATTTATAATTCTCAAACGGAATTTTAAAACGAGTAAAAGGAAAATGTTTAAATAAGTAAAAGCCGAAATTCAGAGATAAGGTCACGTGACACAATATTTCACGTGACACTTCATGATTTTTTAATTATAACTGTTTTATGATCAATTAATTGCCAGACATATTGAAATTATCAGTAAATATCATTTTACAACAGACAAAATATGACATGTAAAATGTGCAATTTAAAATACTGGATTATATTCTATCTGTAATATATATTGGAAATTAATTTTAAAAAATATTTGGTGGATAAGAAAGAAACAGTTGCTTCAATGATCAGATTCTATATGTAATTAATTTTCTTATCACTGAATGAATAAATGATCCTAAATTATTTAACAACTTTTCATAATAAGTATTTTTTTTAGTTTCCAAGATTATAAAAAGCAAAGAAGCAGTAAAAGATATATAGAATAATGCAGTTATCATGTTGAATGATTTTAAGCAGTCAATGGAAAATCCATTTAGTTAATCATTGAATAATATATGATGTACTTAATCAATGTAAGATTCTGCTGTTACATTTACAATTGATCGGGATCTTTTTAAACCAGATATACATGAAGGGAAACTCTAAGAGAAGGGCAGACTCAGAGATAAAACACTTTAAAATCCACCCACCAATCAACGGCACGAGATAAAAAGAAAATAAAGAAGGCGATATATTATCATAAATAGCGATAATAATTGTAGTTTGGTCTGTATTCTGTTTCATATCAGAAAACAAAAATACAAAGAAGGGGACAAAAAAGCGAGTTAAAACAGAAGGAGAACGAGAGTGAATAAAAATATGCGCCAAAATGGGATATCTTAAAAGTACTATAACAGAGATGGAATTTTTTAAACTATATCTTTCCTGTAGCGACACCAAAGATTGACAATTAAATATGCGGGAAATGCAATCAGTTAAGGAATACTATTAATAAAAATACTGCAGTTGTTTACAAATCAGAGTATTTTCTATTTTTAAAAGAATGGTTAGTGAAGTGATGATATGGATGGTGAAATGCCGCCAATAAAGAGATATACTATTATATTCATACCTTGTCTCCAAAGCGCAAGTTGTACCGACAAAGCTGGATACAAAAAAGGAATGATAAGAAAATAAGAGATAAGAAACAAGAGGAGAATAAGAACAAGAAGGTTGTAACCTTTGCTTTGTCATTTAAAAAAGAGCATTGTCAATGATACTGAACCGGAACCGGAGAACATTGTATCATAGTTGGAGGTTGCATATACGTTTTTGCTATGAGGGCGGAAGAGACATTAAATAGGTAAGAAACAGTAGAGCTTGAAAGGCTAAAAGGAGGAGAAACTTGAAAGTGACTGAACCATCGGCATTTACAATACTAGAGAGCTTCAGCTATTTCTTTTTCTAGATAGTTAACAAGATTTTTTTATGAGATCTGTTTCTCAGAAATGGTACATGCTCGCATTATGTTGCCTTAAGGGGATGTGATTTATGAGACTTTCTCAAGGTACCAATGCTACTAGGTATTAAGTAAATGTCACTAAACGGAATCAGACTTCAGAATTTGGCTGCATTTGTGGCCGCCGCTCCATCCACTTTAAACAGCGTGCGTCCTTTACAAGTTTTAAGCCTATTGTTTCTCTATTGTCTTTATTGTTGAGCCACTGGAGTGAGTCAATTGCAACAGCGGCACTGAGTTTTGTTCCTGGGGTATTTGGCAGGATGAGAGGGGCTTCAGCCATGATTATTAGCCGGCGGTCTAGATACACAATAACCTAGAGATTTGGGCAATAATAAATATATTGAGGCCGCAGTAGATGGTAGGTAGGGGGTTATTAGCATGTCTTTTCTCACGGCAGACTCAGCCGGCCTTTTAACAGACACAGGAAAAGGGGAGATAGTGAGAAAGTAATTAAAGTGCATGAAAACTAAGGGTCCTTTTTTCCCTAGTGTTTCATTCCGTGCTTATTGCTTATGTGTATTTTCTTTGAAGGCAGTTAATAATGATTCACTTATTATAATAACAAAATGTGTAGGATAGGTAACAACTAATTCACAGAGTTTATATAACAATAACAAAATAATTTAGTTTAATTATCGTTTGGGTTGTTTAATTTTCCCTTTCAAAGAATCATATCATCATATCATAAAAGTATGTAGTCGTAGTAGCTACTACTAATATCTGTACAATATTCCCTACCACTCAATACAATTAAAAGAGGAACAAAGAATTATTATTACTTTTATATATTGTTCTTTATCCTTGTAACAAATTGTATCAAAAAAATAAAAGTAAATAAATAAAAAGATAAATAACATATTAATACTGAGTATAAACAAGTACAATAAAATATAATAAATTATTAGAAAAGAAGCAGCCAATTTTAAATCAATATACTTTATCTCTATTTTGAAATTTTGTGAGATCGTGCAAGACACAATTGTTATCAGAAAGATAAAGAAAAAAATATAAAGTATACAAATATAAATAAGTTAAGTTTAGTAACTAGTCACACTATTTAATTTAAATTTAGTGCAACTTCAAGTGACACACACAAATATAGAGATATATAGATAAGCTGCAAAAATAAGAAATGAGTATTTAATTTTTAGTGGGTATAACTTCACTGTGTGGATGGATGTATGCATATTCTTAAAGTATGGTATGATGTAATTAATGTAATTACATATCACCAATTGGTTTACTTGCGCCACTTAAGACTTTACAATCCAGGGGGAAATTAGAGGAGAGACAAATATAGTAAAAAATGCTTGTGTAAACTAAATGTAGATGGATAGATAGATAGTTGTCTGTTAATTTATTATGTGAAGTGAAGTGATAAAAGTAAATGTTTAGTACAGGCGATTGCTGATTTGATTTATATTTATCAATTGTGCTTAAAAGCAATGATGGATCAGAAAAAGGGTCGGAGAGTTCTGTGAGTCAGGGAAGAGCAGCATGGGATGGGAAGGGATCAGCTGGGCTGGCACATAGACCACAGGCTAGAAGGTATTCAAGCTACACTAGGCTGGCTGGCGTAATCATTTATGGAGACCACCATGAAGGTGTCTACTCCCTGCGCTGCCCGTTTGCGGCAAACAGTCACACACGCAGGCCGCACAGCGCAACAGGCCGCAACAACATCAGGCAGAATCAAAAAAGATAGAATTACTCAAAGACTCAAAAAAATTTACTTTCTTTCCTTTTTTTGTTTTTACTTTTTCCTTTTCAATCTCACTCAAACTTTATTTTTATTTTCTTCTCTACTCTTTTCTTTTTTTTTTTTAATTTTTTTTAATTTTTTTAATTTTCTTTAAAAATTTTATTGTTTTATTTTTCTAATTTTTTATTTTATTTAAATTTTCACTCCCAGTCAATTAATTCGGTAGTACAATAATTCAATTGTAAAAATTTTATCACACAATAGTTATTGTATACCCTAGGTCATCGCATAGACTGTAAGTCATTACATATATATTATATGTACCTCTGTCACATCATATTAAATATAGTGTAAGTATTGTGATGATCTATGAACGGCAAATTATTAATTACTATTACTATTGCCCTTTGATTTTTTGTTACGTTGTTGTTCAAAAAAAAAGTATGACTTTTATTAGTGTTAGTACTAATTGAAATTTAAATCGGCGGTTAACAACGGTTCTGTTACATTTGCGGGTTTTTTTCTTTTTTCTATTTGTAAACATTTTCAAGTTTTAATAGAAGTAAAATTATATTATTTGATAATTTAAAATGTTTTTAAATTATAAAATGTCCGCTCTGTCGGATTAAACATTTTTACAATTGATAAAGATAAGAGATATTAGCTTAAATAAAAAATAATATATATTTATATAAAATAAAACAACTTGTTGAAGTAATTTAATTAAATAAAATCGGTTGCTCTTGATGTTAGTGGTCATAATCGCTTGTGCTTGATGTTAGTGGAATTTAAAAATTTAAAGTTTTAATATTTAATTAATTATATTAAGTGCTCATCGCAAGTTCTTGATGTTAGTGGAATAAAATCACCGAGATGTGTAAAAAAAGTTAATAAAAAATGCCGTTTGTTATATTAATTATGGTTAATTATATTGTTTAATATGAAAACAATTATATGGCATTTACTATAACAATGTATTTTTTTAATATTTATAATATTTATAAAATTTATAAAAATTAATATTTATTAAAGAATTTTTCATTTCAGTCCACTAACATCAAGAGTTTGCATTCACTTGACTTTAGTGGACATCTTTAAAAGATTCAACCTTTTAAAAATTTCAAGAATACATAGTTAAGTTGTTTTTAATTTATATAATTTTTATAATTTATTTAATGTTTTACCAAGAGATCTGACATTCAATTAAAAGATAAGGAACCACCGATTTACCGATTGATTGATCGGTGATTTATTAATACAAAAACTGATAAGATAACAGATTTAAACTTGATCATTTTAAATCAAGTTAAAATTCTTTAAATAGTGGAAAACTTTTCATTCTCAACAAAATTAAAATTCTTTCATCATGAATATTAGTATTATGACTAACCAATTGTCAACAAAATGACAACTAATTATTTTCCAATTGGCATTAAATAAAAAGGCATTGAGTTAAATAGTATTCTAAATAGGCAATTAAGTAAATAATTAAAAATTTTCATATTCTCACATATACGTATACCAAGTACAATAGAACGGGTATGAGTATGAATAGTGGGGGTGGTAAGTACCAAGCGCTTATACTTCATAGTGCTACACCAACAGTTTTAGCTCTCTGGCATAGTAAATTCCGTAGAGTAGAAGGTTGTAGACGGATCCTTTCTAGCGTGCATGGCATGGATCTCAAGTTTGTGCAGCTGTGAGCAGTAAGTGGTGAGTTGTCCGAGTTGTCAGGGTGCACGAGGGCTTGGGGCCTGGTCTTGGGCTTAGAGCATGCCAGATGGTTTTACAGCTTAGAGCTTAGAGCTTAGACCTCAGGCAGCTCGCTCCGGTGAAGTGCCAGGCGTGGAGCTCGCGAAGCTGCGGAACTGGTATGCCTCGGAGAGTATGCAAGGAGAGAATAGCACTACGGCAGACGCAGATGCAGATGCTGGAGGTGGCAATAGCGCTGGAAGTGGTGCGTGTGGCTGAACTCCCAACTGTTAGCTGCTGCTCCATTGCAGACAATGCCCTCCGCTGGAGCAGGGAAGAGAGATGTTAACAAGTGGCAACAATAGACGCAGAACAAAAAACACAGGAAACAATGTATGAGACTTATTATAAAATATGTAAGTCAGAATTTGAAGCGCTGGTTCGCAGAATTTTATGTCAGAGTCTTTGCGGAATCTAGCGATTGACACTTACTTACTTAGATGCTGCTATAGAAATAGAAATACAAATATATAGAGAATACATATTAAAATTAATATACACCGTAACAAACTACTAAGACAGCCCGCCGGTAGTGGAATAAAAAGAAAAAAAAATAAAGAAAAAATTTCAGCCGTTGTTTTGGCAGTAGGTGGATACTACTTACAACCGGCGGATTATTTCTTTTCTTTCTAACTCGTCATACTTATTATATTTTCCCAGATTTAGTTTAATAAACTATAGAAACTTGCATGATTTGGTGCTGTTTTTGAATGATGTCCAATTTGAACTCCACCTTATTTAAAAAAACGGTTCGTTCCGTATTTTGTTTTGTTGCCTCTTAAAACCGACCAACATCAATTGAAGATTAAGTTCGTTGGTGCTAATTCAATTGAAACAAACGTAACGCTTAGGAGCAGTAGTTCAGTTGCCTTGAAACTGAAAAGCGCAGAATGAAAAAAATGTCACCAGACAGAGTAGAGAGGGGACTCACTCATAAATAAAAAATGACGCCAGTGGAAAAATGTGTTGACCAGAATATTTCTTAGCATTTTTTTTAGCAGCGATTAAGGTTTGAATTTTCACGCATAAAGTACATTGTACGGTATTGTTGAAAAATTATACATGCAGCGATACTGGATATTGCATGAGAGCGAGTAAATACCTATTTATTTTTAATTATTTCTTTTTTTTACATTTTTTATACTTGCTTGTTTTAATGTATGGCTATTCTTTTATTCTTTCTTGGAATTTCTTTATCTATCTCTAATCTATACTTTTTAGCTATGCTACTTTGTTATAGTCATATTGAAGTTTCTTTTTATTCTGTTTGATCACAGGAGTATTACTATTATCATTATTATGTATTTATCATTGTTATTGTTCCTCTACTAACTATGTAAAAACTCTGAACTCTGTTGCTTGTGATTCCGCTGACTGAATTTGTATATCGCTGGGAATTACTATTCTGCTTTTCTTTTCGTTTTATATGAGGGGATATTATATATACTTACTCATATCTCTCTTCTCCTTGTATAAATCAATTTAATTCTGTTTTCTTTTTTATATAAATTTATTATAATTATTATTTATTAATATAATTTTATATTTACTATATTACTATATATACATTACTAAACTTATTCTATACATATTTTCAAAATGGATAATATGGAAAAAGTTGAAAAATTAAATAGTGCCTCTTACCTATATGAAGGTTCTTCCAATGCGGAAAAAGGTGAATCTATTGGTTCACAAGAAATTGAAACTGGAATTGTCAAAGAAACTGAAGTTAAAAGAGGTTTAAAATTAAGACATGTCTCCATGATTGCCCTTGGTGGTACCATTGGTACCGGTTTATTCATCGGTACAAAGACTCCATTAGCTATTGCTGGTCCAGTTAATACTTTAATTGCTTACTTATTCATGGGTTCTATTGCTTACTCTGTTACACAATCTTTAGGTGAATTGGCTACACATACTCCAATCTCAGGTTCTTTCTGTACTTTCAACACAAGATATATCTCTAAAGCCATTGGTTTTTCAACTTCTTGGTGTTATTGGTTTTCTTGGGCTATTACATTTGCTATCGAATTATCAATTGTTGGTCAAATTATTCAATATTGGACTCATGCTGTTCCATTATGGGCTTGGATGTTAATTTTTTACGTTATTTTAACAGCAGGTAATTTCTTCCCAGTTAAATTTTATGGTGAAATTGAATTTTGGATCGCTTTGATAAAAGTTGTTGCTATTCTTGGTTTCCTTATTTACGGTTTATGTATGGTTTGTGGTGCTGGTATTACTGGTCCTGTTGGTTTCCGTTACTGGAAAAACCCAGGTCCATGGGGTCCAGGTTACTTGGTTAAAAATGTTAATACAGGTAGATTTTTAGGTTGGGTTTCTTCTTTAATTAACGCTGCTTTCACATATCAAGGTGTTGAATTAACAGGTATTGCCGCTGGTGAAGCTGCTAATCCAAGAAAAGCTGTTCCAAGAGCTATTAATAAAGTTATTTTCAGAATTTTAGTCTTTTACATCTTAACTTTATTCTTCATTGGTTTATTAGTTCCATTTAATGATCCTGCTTTAGATAGTGAAGAAGATTTCATTTCATCTTCTCCTTTCCTTATTGCAATTCAAAATTCAGGTACTAAAGTCTTACCAGATATCTTCAACGCTATTATCTTAATGACAATTATCTCTGCTGGTAACTCTAATATCTATATCGGTTCAAGAATCTTATACTCTATGGGTGAAAGTGGTACCGCTCCACCAGTTTACAGCTGGACAACAAGAGGTGGTGTTCCATACGTTGGTGTCATAACCACTTCTTTAATTGGTTTATTAGCTTTCTTAACCGTTTCTAACTCTGGTCAAACCGTCTTTGACTGGTTAGTTAATATTACCGCTGTTGCTGGTTTAATCGCATGGCTTTTCATCTCATTAGCTCATATCAGATTTATGAATATTTTAAACAGTAGATCAATTACAAGAGATACATTACCATATAAAGCTTTATTCATGCCATGGTTTGCTTATTACGCTGCATTCTTTGTCTTTGTCATTATTTTCATTCAAGGTTATGAATCATTCTTTGATTTTACTGCTTCTAAATTCTTTACTGCTTATATTTCAATTATCCTTTTCGTTGTATTATGGCTCGGTTCTCAATTTACTCTTTACCGTAAAGATCCATGGTTTATTCCAATTGCTGATGTCGATATCGATTCCGATTCAAGAGTCGTTGATGAAGAAGTTTGGGATGAAACTCCACAAACCTGGTACGATAGATTCTGGGATTTTGTTTTATAATCAATTCGAATTGACATACTCAAACATACCTTTTATTTCACTTTCTTTTAATTTAATATTCAATGTACAAAATCGTATTTTTACACATTACTTATTCACATATTAGATTCTGTACTATTTTACTGTTTTCAATTTTTTCTTATTTTTTCTTCTTCTTAATCGTGTTAATGTCTATTTTTTACTCTCTTTAAAAACATTCTTTTTGTTTTGTTTTGTTTTCATTCTTGCTTTTCTCATTTTTCCTATTGCATCGTTTAATACCAATACAATTACTGTAATTTTTAAAAGAAAAACTTTTTAAAAAGTAAATAAATAATTAATCTTTTAATGTATACGTAAACTTTTCAATTTGGATTCATGTTGCTGTCAATCTAATGGTTGTTACTCAACACTGAATTAAATTGAAGCTAGTCTAAACTAAACTACATCAAACTAACTAAGACTTACGTATCAATTGGCAGTTGGGTTAGTGTTAAGATTGTCTTTCTACTATGTCCTTGATAACAACTCAGAATCGGTGTCACTAAATTGTCGAAATTTCACTAAGGAGAGAATGATTCTATAGACAGGAAAGAAGCCCAAAAATGTAAATAATCAAGGATATTCCCACTTTGTAAACATGTAAACTGCTTGTTTTGTTCTTAAATTTGGGCATAAATATGTCACATCCAATAACGGTTAGTCTCAAATGTTTGTTGAATTTAGCTTAGATCATGTAAATTGTGTAAATGGGCCGATGGTTTGATACCCATTTGCCGGTAACGCTCTAATTCTCGTACCGAGAAACCCAGGCCAAAGAAAATAATTGCACAGGCAACACAGCGCTGGATATCCAGAATAACGATGCTTCTGTATGTGCGATTAAGCTGGGTGGTGTTTTCTGCGCTGAAACAGAAGCACGCCTCAACTTTTACAGTCTAGCATATGTACAAACCATCCGATTTGTCGATCTACACATCTGAATCCAGTCAATAGGTGCTGATGCAAGACATATCTCAGCTCAGCCAAGCTTTGTGGATATACAACACATGATCATTATATCTCTACCTATAAGCGCCTGCCATTTGGCTGTGTTTTGCGGTGGGGATAAGCTTTAAGTTCGTTTGTTTGCCATAGTTCCAGAACGCGCGGTAAATCAGGCATTGAGAGCCCGCATGATCCAGTTCATAGTGGAGAGCAAACAACAGAACAGCGGAACGATGCGCTGTGGAAGCAAAACCCTTCGTATGGTTCAAGATCCTGCTGATTGTCTCTCTGCCCTCGAGGACAACCGAGCCAGATATCTGCATGCAGACAAAACCGCCCAGGGCTTCGATTACGAGGAACATCAGAGCATGATGATAAAAGAGACAACAGACAGGGCAGAATATTTGATTCACATCTTGTACAGAACTAGTGCTAAGCGATAAGATCAAACAAACAACTCCCCATAATTACATTCAAAAAAGAAGAGAATGAGGATGCGCTTGTTTGTACATTTGTACATTTGCACTTGAGCTGAACAATTATCACCATTTGAAAGAACCAAGATAACGGGCATTAAAACTGGGCACGAGAATGAATTTCTAAATTAAAATTTTTAATAACTGTATTAAAATTAACCGCCGTGTTATTAAATTGAATATTTATTCTGTAAAAAATAAAAAAAGAAATATTACAAATCGGTGATTTGTATTCAAATATCAAAATATTACTTATATTAGTCGAAAATATATCGCATATCGCATATTATTAAACTTCTCGAATAATATATTTAAAATTAACGCATAGAAGAAAACGTGAATTGATAATATATATTCAACATCTTTCTATACTTTAATATTCTTGCAATGATTGCATAAAAATAATTAATTTGATCTATTTCAGAAAGCCTAGACATTCAAAGCGTTTTTTTTTCATCTTAATATTTACATTTCCCTGAAGTATACATGTATTCATCAAGCACCCTTGTTCATTAGGAATGATTGACTGAATGACTAATACTTGAAATGTTACGATCATAATGTTCTATATTTTAGTAAAATTAATAAGTAAGCTACAATTACCGAGTTAAACTCTTTTCAATTGTTATTAACTCAAGTCACAATTTAACGATTTTAACATTTTCTCTAATAGCTTACTTAAACCTGTACGTGCGGGTACTTTTGCCAATTTTTTTGTTTTGGTCCAATTTACTTTCACTACAAAAAAAGAAATGCCAGCTACAACTAAAATTTAGAACTGAAGAAAATGCATAACATTCTTTCTTACACTATAACTGTCTACAAGTAACATAAAAAAAATAAATTAGAAATACGGAGAATTTTATTCTAAAGTGAAAAATACGGACAGAGTTAATAAAAATATATAATAAAATAAAACATGAAAAAAGAAAAAAAATAATAATAATAGTAATAATATAATAGTAGTAATAAAGAATATAAAAATAATAATAATAATAATAAAAAAAAAGCAGAATAAAAAATGAATTATAAAAATAAACGAATTAAAAAATTTGAATGTAAAATATGTATATATATGAACAAAAAAAGGAAACAAAAAGAAAGAACTAGAAATAAATAATTATAAAAGTATTATATAAAAATAGCAGTATACAAAAAAAAAAAAAACCCAACTAAAAGTACCAAAAAATCTAAAGAATTAGAAAAAAAGCAGAAAAAAATAAATTCGAAATATAATTAAACTTAAGCAGCAAGAACCCCTTCTTTTTCCAATATTCTTTGGATTTCATTAACCAATCTTTCAAATGTCTTATTTGAACCCTTTAAGTTATGGAAAACAAGCTTAGAATGTGCATTTGATTTAGAGTTAGGAACAGGTAAAGCTTCAACGTTAAATCTACATGTCTTTAAACCTAAAGCATTATTCTTGGAAATACCTGCACTAATACTGAAAGAATGATTGGTAATTATTAAATTTTCAACACCATGTTGTTTCCAACTAACTAATAATGATCTTAATGCTTCAAAAATATCATTTTTATTTAAAATAGATTTAATTTCAGCAATATTTTTAACTTGATCATTACCATTATGTGATTGAAATAAGGATAAAAATGCATTTGCAAATGATGATTTTCTTTGATTTTCATCCTCATTTGATGATGATCTTTTACCAAACGATATCTTTCGTAAAAAGGAATTACCAGATGAAGTTCTAACCTCACTACTTTTAACTTTTTCTTTCTTACTCTCATTATTGTAAGTTGGTTTAATAACATTTGATTTATTTTCATTACGTTTTTGAGTTTCAATATCAATTTCACCTAATGGTTTTCTCTTTGGATTGGTATTGTTATAAGTGGATAACTTACCAGCGTCTTCAAACTCTGGGTTTCCTTCACCTTTATCATCTTCAATTAATGAAGAGTATTTTCTGTCTTCAACATCTAATTTTTCAGTAGAATATTTACTAGATGCAATTCTAACGCCGAAATTATCGATTGCATTAGCTGAATCTTTTAATGGTGAACCAGGAACTTCAGGAATCTTATAACTCTTATAGAGTTCACCTTCAGAATCTTTAGAAATTAAAGTATCGTTAGAAGCTTTATATTTCAAATTAGGAATGTTATCTTTCTTATTCTTAATTGGGTTTTCATCTTCATATTTACCGAAATTTTGTAAATCATCAGCAATAGATTTTCTCTTACTACTTAATCCATTGCTATTGTCAATAAAATTGAATTCATCATCTTCTTGAATTTGGCCAATCTTTCTGTTATCATCACGAAGTTTAATTGGATCCTCTAAGAATAATTGACTGTGTCTAGCACTCTTTGAATTCTTTCCAGATTCATTACCAGTAGTACTATTCAATAAACCATGAATATTAGTTGACGATTCTTTAGTAGAGTAAATAGATAAAACACTTAATCTATTTGAATTACCTGGGAATTGTTTAGAACGTCTAGTGACTTCAGGAACAACAACATCTGCAATAGTAGAAGGTGGAAGCATCGAATTTCTTTTAGAATTTTTTCTAACAGAATTTTTAGATGTAATAACACCATTTGGATCATAATCACCACCACGACTATATCTGGCACTTAATCTATTATTAGACATCATTCTACTGGAGCTAAGAGCATTGCTACTTTCATCTCGTATTCTTAAACCACTAAATTGTGAATCAATGATATGAGCTTTCTTCAAATCAGCCATAAACTCTTTTGTAATCGTACCTGCAGTTGATTGATTATCAAATTCATCTCTTGCTCTACTAGAATATTTTCCTGATTTCATGTTTCTACCATTGACAGCACCGTTTATATATTCATCTTCATATCCATAATAATCATCTTCTGTATCATCTGGGTAATCAGTTTCTGTTTCAGTACCTGTAGCAGTTTCAGTAGTTTCATCTTCTGTAAAACCTGGAGTTGAAATTCCAGTTTCTCCTTCTTGTCCTTCTTCTATACCTCTAGATTTATTAGCCTTAGATCTAGCAGATCTAGCATTTGATTTAGCCTTTGATCTAAGATTATCCTTGTTATATTCATCATTTTCTTCATTATCGCAATCATCTGAGTCATCATTGTCATAATCTTTAGGCTTACCAGTATTCCTCTTAGAGTATGAACTGTATCTATAAGGAGCTTTACCTAATCTACCACCGTTTCTAACTTCATAAACACGACGAGCAGCTTCAGCTTCAGCCTCAGCAGCAAGTGCAGCTTCTTCAGCAGCTCTTCTAGCAGCAGCTTCTTTTTCTTCTCTGATTCTTCTTCTTTCTCTTTCTTCCTCTTCCGCAATGGATGCTTCTAATAATCTTTGAGCATCTTGTGAGACACGTCTTTTGTACTGCTTATAAGCACCATATCTTGGATCCAATCTTGACATTGGTTTTGGAGGAGTCACTGGAGTTTCTGAAGTTGGAGCAGCAGATTGAAGTGAACTTATTCTTTTATTTTCAGCATTAGCAGAAACTGTTCTTCTATCCATTTTTTCAAAATCTTTTGGATTTAAAATTCTAGAGATTCTTTCTAATGGATTACTTGAAATTCTTGATTTACTTTTTCTATTTGATCTCTTTGTTGGTTGAATTTCTCTTACTGGTGGATCTTCAACTTCAGGTAATAATCTAATAACTTTATCATTATATTCAGCATCTTCATTTTCGTATTCTTTATATTCTTCAATTTCTTGTTCAATATGGTTTAATAAAGCAGTAGCATATTCTGATTGTTTCTTAGTCATTTGAGCAGATTGTCTATGGGATCTTCTTGAAGCTCTTTTTCTTGGTGAAGCAGATATTCTTCTATTTTGTCTTCTTGGAGATAATTGGGATTGAGCGCCATCAAAGATTAAAGCACTTAATGTAGCCATTGAACTTGAAGAAGCCAATGCAGCAGCTTCACTTTTTTCGCCGTTGAATAACAATTCACATAATTTACCAAAACCAGCAGATGTTCTTTTACCATAATCATCAACGTTTTCTTTTTCTTCCAGTGATGATAATTTAGCATAAGTTGATAATAATTTTGTAGTTACTGAATTTCTAACATTGATTTTTTTATTTGTATCATTAGCAAACATTAGTGATGCTCTCTTATTATTTGAGATTGAGTTAGCTAAGGAGATCATAGAAGCTCTTTTTCTAGATGGAGACGCGCTAACACTATTATGATATTTATTTGGAGATGATCTATATGGTGATGATGATTTATAAGAGGATCTATGTGGTGATCTATGTGGAGTTCTTTGAGGAGATGATCTATCTGGGGTTACTCTTTCTGGAGAACTTTGTACACCTGATCTTTGAATATTAACCAATTCATTATAACTTCCGGTTGGTAATACAGGTAAATTATATGAAGATGAATCTCTTTTCTGTTTTGTTGGAGTTGTTGAAGTTGAGATATTTGAATTTTGGTATGTGACGGATCTTCTATGAGCACTACTTGCACTAATTGAATTTGAGAATCTTTTACTTCTTCTCTTTGGTGTATTTGAATTAGTTGATATTTTAGAGATGACTGAAGAAGATCTTACCAAATCGCTTGAATTTTTCAGTTTATTATCGTGTCTGTATCTAACTAATAAAGAGTAAAAAGTTTTAACTTGATTTGGTTCTGGAGATAATAAATCTTGGATGATTGATTCTTCTTCTCTACCATGCCATAAGATAACTAAATTTTTCAAGATATCTTCATCTAATTCTTCTCTTGAGTTAACAGGTCTAGTTGCAGATTCAGCAGAAGGTAAATTCAAGTAATCGTTCATATCTTGTTCATTGAATGGGTATTTTTGGATTAATCTATGTTTTAAAATGTCTCTTGATAATATTCTCTTAGTTGGATCAACGGTTAACATTCTTGCTATAAGATCTTTAGCTTCATCTGAAACTTCATCATCTTCTTGATATGAGTAACGACCACCTTGAACTTTCAACAACACGTTTCTAACGTTTTCATCATCGAATGGTAATCTACCGGTTAATAAAGCGAATAAGATAACACCACAAGACCAAACATCAGACGCAGTACCATGATATTTTAAACCACTAACGATTTCTGGAGCTGCATAGTGAGGAGAACCACAAGAAGTTTCAAGTAATCTATCCTTTGATTCTAAAGCAGCCATACCAAAATCAGCAATTTTAATACTTAAATTACGATCTAATAGTAAATTTTCAGGTTTTAAATCACGATGACATATACCTAAATTATGACAATATGAGGCACCTAATATGATTTGTTTAAAGAATTCAACAGCAGTAGCTTCTGGTAATGGACCACTTTCAACTAATAAATCGAATAATTCCCCACCTTCAACGTATTCAAGTACTAAATATAAAGCCTTTTCAGTTTCATAAACATCGTATAATCTTAAAACGTTTTTATGATTTAATAATTTCATAATAATAATTTCTCTTTCGATACCATAAGATAAACCAGCAGAATCGCAACCTTTTTCAGTTTCTGAAATATCTGGATTCATATTTAAAACAGCTTTATTAACAACTTTAACAGCAGCTTTTCTACCTGATCTAACGTTTGAAGCAAGAAGAACACGACCAGTTGCTCCTCTTCCTAACGTTCTTCCAAGTTTCCAAGGACCGATTTTAACAGGATGATTTTTACTTGGAGTTGACTGTGAAGAAGATTTATTACCATTATTATTATTAATACCTAAACCCATTGCAGATGAAGATGTGAATGAAGATCCCAATGAGGTTTGTCTTGAGTGGGGTCTTGTAGTTCCACTCATTTTGTGATGTGAATAAATATGTAAATTTTTATTTTTATTTTTTTTTGTTTCGTGGGAACGTTTAATGTATATGAATGAAAGCCAGTTCAATAAGTTTAAGCGAACAGATTAATTAATTTATTTGAGAATGAAATAAAATATAATCTTTTTTAAATGATATTAATTTCAACTAATTGTAAAAGAATGAATAGAAGTTAGTTGTAAATCTCTTTCTTTTTCTTGCCTGTTTTTATTTTATATATATATATATATATATATATTCAATTTAATAGAAATTGTGAATGAAATTTTCTGTCAATTGTCTATATTGATAATAATAGTAATAATAATAATAATAATAATACTGATTCAAATGAGCAAAGAAATATATGAATGGGATAACTGATGTTATTATGAATCAACCTGAATTATTACAATTACAGCTGTAAATTGACACTATTCTTAAAAAATGACTAGGTTATAAGAAAAAAACCATTAATCGTGTTGGAGAATTGTGGTGACTTTCTCTTCTCATGTATCTGACTACTATGTGATGTGTGAATCCAAGGAACGTACGCCAGTGGATTGGCTAACCTAAGAGCTTGTCTAACACTAAGACTATGATCCTAAAGAGAAGTTGAAGCAAATTTGCTAGAAGTATCTAAAGGCGAGTTGCAAAGAAGCAGAGGATCAAGGCTATAGAAGCAAATAGTCAAGGTTGACTACATCTTACAAATCTTACAAAGCTTCAAGGCACGTACTGATTCAGCTTCCCAAAAAAAGAAAAGGATAAAATACGGAACAGTATAAGTAACTAAGTAAATATCAATAAAATTAACAATGGCAGCAATAATAATAATGGTAAAAATATTGATAAAAATATTAATATAAATAATATTATAAATAATAATAATAATAATAATACTAGTCATAAAAGAATAATAATATTCCTAACAATACAATGGCTAGGATCGCGTCAGGCCAGCGCGTGAGAGTCGCGAGGATCTTGGGGGTTTGCTGGGGGAGCGGGCTGTGGAGGCGGGCAGGCTGATGAGACAAACGCGAAATGAGCAGACCAGGCTTTGCTTCAATGTAGTGAAAAGTGCTGAGCCCAAATCTTAGTGTGTTCCTTTTAATTGCTTCAGCGCTCTCCAGAGGTATGTCTATATCTGTAAGGTGCCAACGGCCATGTGCCAGCATCAGAATCGCATGAAAAAAAATTTTGGAATGACGAGTTTCACGCATCGCTGTAGAGCCAATAAAGAGAAACGCCAGATTTTGCTTGTTCTGGTTCTTCTGGTTCTTCTGGCATCTCGTAATTTCAGCTTTCGATTCAATTTATCTTTTTTGGTAAATTGGCTGAAATGCTACTGTTTCGTTCCCAAAGCGGTAATTATTCATTCCAGAGCTTCTATGGAGTGGCCCAATCGGGAAATGTCTGGATGGCACGACTCATTCCTGCAAGTGGCCATGGAAGATCGACTGGTTGGGCCGTGGTGACGGGCTCCACCATCAGCCCGTGGGCTCGGGCTCACCGAATGGCAATCTGTGCCTCATGCTCTCTGCGCTGTGCTTTCCTCTGCCCTCTGTTACAAGTCGACATTTAGAGTTGCCAGGGATAGATAAATTAACTCCAAAGGGGAAATAAAAATTCGATCAGAGCCCAAAACGCCATTTCCCATTATTATTGACGTGTCTGTATGCACGATTCTTTAAGGCAACTGAGAGACTCGCACGTCTGTTACAAAAGCGCGTCTGCAGGCACTACATTGATTTATTAAAGCTCAAAAAGCTCAGAAAACTCTTAAAGACCAATGGGTCCAGGAACTGTGCCTGATGAAGACTGTATTAGAACTAGACTTGGATAGTGTGTCAATCAAGGACAAACCTGTTTCAAAACTTCTATTTCCAATACTGAATTGGAAATCCACTGAGTTGCCTTTGATTGTATTGATTATACTTTAAAAATCAGAAAATTTTATCAGCTGTTATGCTAAGAAGAACATGTATCTAATTTATTTACTAATTATTCTGCTGGCTTTGTTAAACGCTGAGCTCATGTATCGCCCGTTGTCCATAAACATCACCCACCTGTCTTATAGATTCCATTAAATGGATACACTAATTGCATCAATCAATACACCAGTTGAAACTAAAAGCAAGATTCAAATTTCAACTTTCAATTTTTTATAGAACAAAGTTTAATAACATATCACATATCACATATATAATTGATTGAATATGCAACTAACTAACCTAAATATTTTTTATCAGTGATTTGATATGTAAATTAAACATGTAATATGATATTGTAATTAACTAAATTAAATTAAATTAAATATTAAGTAAATAATATAATACACTATAAAATTGCTTATTACAATAAATAAATTTTAAACTAAATCAATCATGGTTAAATAGTTAATTTCACTTTTCACTTTATATAATTTCAAATCATAAATAGTGTAATAAATATAGTACATATATATAGTACCCACTAAAAATCTTTATCTTTTTACTTAATTTAGTATATTACTACAAGTTAACTTCGTCCCCCCATGTTTTTACCCTTTCTTACTCTTACTTATTTATAGAATACTAAATTATGAGTAATATGTTAACTCTTACGACTGAAGTAATTTCATTAACAACATGAACAAGATTTAGGGAGTAAGATCATTTAATATTCGTCTTTTCCCTAGGGATAATGTATTCAGGAAATATAACTTTGGAAAATCATAATTGAGATGATCTGCCACATCAGAAGTCTAGTGGCCTTGTTGTATAAATAACTAAGTAATGGCGCGTAATGATATGATTTCTCACTGGTGTCATGGAGGACCTCAGTCTGAGACCTGATGCCTGGATCCTGTGAAGTAATAGTCGGTTAAATTTGAGATTTCAAACTATAACTAAGCTAATTAAACTCAATCTATGCAAAACCAACAATTTGATTATTATTATAAAGATACCAGTTTAAAACCATTACTATTTTAGGTTAAAAAGGATTTATTAATAACTCACTACACCTTCAATTTTGTTAATCACATGACAGTTGCATTTATTGAGGTGTAAAATACATTACTACACCAATATCGAAAGGCAATTGAAAGCAAGAAACTGATGTTTATTATTTTAACTCGAATAATCAACTTATAATTAATTAGTTTCTACAAATTTAATAAAATTTTAAAAACGAAAAGGGTATAATTTATAGAATAAGAATATAAGAATAAATTCTTACTTATTTAAACAATTTTTATAAGATTACAAAAGAATATAAAAAGGAGTGATAAAATGAAAAAAATACATCAAATAGAAAACAAATAAAACAAAAGATAGATAAAAGAAAAAAAGAAAAATAATAATAAACTATTTTAATTTAAATTAAATTAATTGATATATTTGACAATAAACCGATAAGTCAATTAATAATAATTATAATTATAATAAAACTTTTTTAAATTTCTTTAATTTGAACCACCTAATTGTTCACGATGAGCCTCTATATTATCACCATCTTCCATATCTAAATCTTCTGGAGTTTGATCTGGACTAACTCTATCACCATCATATAAAAATCTAAACGATTCAATAGTTTTACCCTGTCTTTTAGCAAAAGCTTCCATTAATCTCTTTAATGGTGTAGCTCTTTTAATCTTAAAGAAAACTTCAGATGTACCATCTGAAACTTTGATATTTATGTGTGTAGCAGTATCTTGCTTAACTTCTGTCTTTGCTTCATCAGCCATCTAATTTATGATAAGTAAATAAAAATAATTAATTAAAATAAATATGTGTTAGTATTGATTGACTCTTGTAAATTCCTTCATATATAAGATCAATATTTAAAATTATCATATATCCCTCCATATTCTTCAAAATAATAGGAATTGAGATGAAAGATCAGAATACATACTTTGAATAAATATGTTTTATAATATTAGTATAATGTAGAGATTAAGTTTAATTATTCGTGTTTTATGACATGTAACTACAGGTAATTTATATATATATATATATTGATAGATACAATGTTGTTAGAAAACAACAACAGCCACAAAGACGGTGCCGATAGTTTACAGTTAGGTAAGAGATCGATCATGATAGATCGTTTCGCAATTGACAACTTACTGATTCAGATCACGAAACATGAAACCATCGCCAAACTGGGAAGTGATTCACTGATAATGTGCTGTTGCCCTTTGTGTACTTTTACTTCTCCTTGTCTCTCTTTCTCTTTCTCTTTCTCTTTCTCTTTCTTTCTCTCTTTCTCACTCTGAGTTAAGAAGAAAAACAAACGGGGATTGCTAATCACTCTATCTGTTCTCTCACTGACACTTCGCTTGGAGCACCGTCGCGTCTCAGCTTTCAGTTCTCAGCCGTAACTTACGGTGTAATGCAATTGTATTCCGTCTTAGACACGCTGCCTGAACATCACATACAGCACGCCACCACCGGCTTTAAGAAAGGAACTTTATGAGGGCAAATGTCATTTTAAATACAGCCTTACACCATTTTTCAAGCAATAAAACAACACGTGACTGTTCCAGTAACACAAGTTCATTCTTTCAAGCTTCTATCCAATAATTGTGAAATTCTACTATACTAAAGCTAAAGTTATAAATACTATAAATACATTAATTACACAATTAAAAGACAAAAATTCAAGATACGTGGCTATATATATATATATATATATATATATTTATAAAATTAAAGTGGCAATCCTCTTTCATCCTCAAGTAATTTATAATTATTGTTATCTATAGGTAAATCACTATCAGTACTAGATAAAGATGGGAAAAAATGGAAATAAACAATTGTAGAACATAATAAACCTAATGACATACCTGATAAGATATCAATTTTATCATGTCTATAATCCTGACTTCTTGAAATTGCCACTTGTAATGCGAATAGTATTGGTGAAGATGCAAGTAGCTTATGCACCATAGATTTGTATCTCAATACTACTTGATCTCTGCTATCATTGCTATTATGACTAACCGGTTGGTTTGATGAACCTGATTGTTGTTGATTCCTCGAATACAATTGAAACTGACCGTTTAACCAATAAAATAAAAATGATAAACCGGCAGAACTAATACTTGAATGTCCAGAGGGACAAGATTTAAAACCGTCTTGAAAAACAGCTTCACCAAATGGTTTGGTACAAATTGAAATATCTTCTAACTGAGCTTGATCAATATCTGATAACACTCCTTCTGGATCAACACCACATCTAGCTAAAAAATCAGGTCTTAATTTAGCAATATTAACTTTTAGAAATTCTGTTAAAAATCCAGTTAATGTAATATTTAAAGCAAATGATAATATTGTAATTTGAAATAAATGATATATTTGATTATTGTTATTACCATTATTATTATTAAAGTCAAATTTCAAAAAATTAAGAAAATTTGATATTGATAATTTTGATTTTTTAATCATTATTAAAATTATTATTAACAATGGTACGAAAACAGTGTAAAAAAATAACTCTAAATCAGAATATTGTTGATCATTACCAATATGTGGATAACTTATACTATGATCAAAAACTGAAAATTTTCTTTTAAAAGGTTCAACAAAAGATTGAATATATGACATACTTAAAAATAATAAAAAAACGAAAATCCAATCTAATATGTAAAATTTAAAATATAAACCTAAAGATTGTATCATTTTAATAAATTTGCTTATATTCACCGACATGATATGTTATTTAATTAATTTCGATTAATAACCTTTTCTTGTATATAATGTTTACATATAAAAAACAACAGATGATTTAAAAATTACCTCCCATTGTTTTATATCAAGGTTCAAGTATAATTAAAATATGTCACACTACGATTTTTGAAATAAAATCTTCGGAGATTTGATATTTCATCGTTGTGTTATAAAAAGGTAAAGAGACAAGGGGACAAACAAACCTTATACTGACTGGATCTTCTCCGCGGTTGTATTGTGGCTTAAGCGGGGTGAATGTACGAATCTCAGCAATACACGACGTATATGTATGTAGATTTATATATTGATACGTGACGTTAGGTGTCCTTTGAATTAGATCTAATATTTTTTTACAATTTGTTAAAAGATTTAAGTTAATAGTATTGTGTAAATCATAATATATTTGTGTATATAAAACTAATATGGGTAATTATCATAGATAATCAAAGATAATAGCAATGACAATTTTTCTATTATTTCTCGAGCAAAGGTATAGATATATATATAGATAGATAGATAGATAGATATTAAAACAAATAAACAAATAGACAAACAGAATAGCTAAAAATGGAAATTTTAACTTAAACGAAAAGCAAAATAAAAGAAAAGTAAATTAAGAGAACAGATAAACATAGATAAGTATAAAAAAGAAGAGAATTAAAAAATGTAGAAAAAAAGATAATACATTAAATAAACTAAATTGTGTGTGGAATATTGTACCTTTAATTAGTGTAGATACAATTTTTTTTTGTAAAAAAAAAAGGAATATTAAAAACACTTTATAAACCCCAATCATTAAAAGTTAAGTAATAGCCAATACCCTATATAGGGATTAAATAAAAGAAAAATTAAGAAAAAACAAGAAAAAACAAAACAAGTAATAATAAAACAATTGATAATTATGTGTAAAAGATGTAAATATTTGATATAGTATATATGAAAAATGTATGAATGATAAATTAACCAATTAATTAAGTGAAGACAGAGAAGTAAAAATATAAATTATGACTATATGGGATTATCTAATTGAAACAACAACAACAAATCCAAATGATAAAACCAATAAAGAAACAAAAATTATTAAATGAAATAAAGTGAAGGAGTATAAGAAAACAAGTTATTCTTTTCATTCACCCATATATAAAAAATATAGTACAAACAAGAAGGTGAAAGACAAACAAGTGATAGGACATAAAAAAGCAGCTATGAATCAACTTTTGAATAAAAAAATTGTAAATATAAATATAATTAATTAACCTCTATTTATAAATTTAAAATTTTTTTCAAAAGATTCTTTATTTGAAATTTCATATTTAAACCAATTAATTAAACTTAAAAATATTTTTGAATGAAAATAAATTGGTTCTATAATTTCAGGTAATGTATTTATATTATCTTGAACTGGAAGTGGATCAGTAATTACAAGATCTGAAATATTTTCATTTGATAAAGCTTTCATTAATAAAATACTATTATTATTAATTGAATTACGTGAATTTAAATTTGAATTTGAATTTGAATTTTCATTTTCAGATTTAATTTTATTTTTTTCAATTTCATAATTAAGTAATGGTTTATAAGATTTTTCTAATGGTAATACAGCACATAACCAAATTCTAGTTTTATAAATTTTAAATAATTCCTTTATAAAACCTCTAAAATCTAATCTTCTAAGACAATAATAATAAATAATTAATTTTTTCTTATCAAATTGAAATTCAACATTTTTAATTATTAAATCTAAATTTAAAGATGAAACATAATTAAGACAAATTTTAAGTGCCATTAATTCATCATTATATTTATTTGTTAATTGTGTTAATTCTTGAGGTTTGGCAAAACTTAAAACTTGTTTATTTGGTAATGTTATAAAATTTTCATCTTCATTAATTATAGATTGTTTTTGTATATTGTTATTATTATTATTGTTATTATTGTTATTATGATGACCATTACGATTATTATTATTATGATTATTATTTGGATTACTTCCTGAAGAATTACCAAATTCTAAACTTTTCAAATGTAATTTTTTCTTAAGATAATTGAACAATAAAGCAAATCTAAAATCAATAACTGGTTTTAAAACCATAACTAAATCTTTACCACGATCACCATCAATGATTATTAAATCCTTTGGAGATAATTGTAAATTTGAAGATTTTGGTAATGAAATAATATCTAATTTACCATTTTTATTTAAAATTAATGAATAATTTTTAGCTGTTCTATGAGTTGTTGATTGTAAATCTTCATTTTGTAAAATAAGATAATTCAATAAATCATCAACTCTTTTTTGTGTTATTTTCAAATCAACATCGTCAGTATCTGGTGTACTTGAACTTGAATTTGAATTTGAACTTGATGATTTTTCATCAGTTGGAGCAGTTGTAGTAGTACTATCATTACTTTTTGGTGGTGTTGTTGTATCATTAGTATTATTACTAATTGGAGCAATAGAAGAACGTAGACTACAATCATCTAAAGAATTATCAACGATACCTAATAATAAATTCAATTCTTTAACTATTTTCAATGAAATATTAAAATCACCAAAATAGTTAGTAGCGCTATTAAATTGATTTTTCAAAACAGGTGAAGTTATTATTGTACTTGTTGAACGATCTAAGATTAAACCATTTTCAAGAGTTACATAACTTGAATTTAAAGGATTAATAAAAGATGGGATTGGAGAAGGTGAATTATCTGTATTTGAAATATTAGTATTGTTATTATTGTTTAAACGATTGATATTATTGTTATGATTGTTATTGTTATTGTTAAAAGAAGACGCGGAAATTAAGCCGCTGTTGTTCGTGCTGTTGTTGTTACTATTACTGTTTGTGAATGCTTCAGGAACGAATTGATTGTTGTTATTCATTAAAGGAATATTTGTGTTAATGAGTTGCTGAGCGTGATTGTTCATTACACCATTTTGGAAAAAATTTTGCTGTTGTTGTTGTTGTTGGGGTATCATATTTTGTGTAGCTGTTGATGAAGATGCCGCTGAGATGGAAGAAGAAGAAGAACCAGGTTGTTGTTGTTGTCTTGAAAATGAACCTATTGAATTATTTCTGCCTGCAAAAGCATAATTGTTATTTTTAAAAGAATCAGTACCCATAGCTGAAGCTGGAGGGGACATGAAACTATTTGATCTTACAGTATTATTACTATTATTATTGCCATTATTCAACTGGTAACCAAATCCATTTTGTAAATTATTATCAATATTAACGTAATCCCAAGAAGCAGATCTTAATTTATTTGTTTGATTAGTGAAATTACCAACGTTTAAGTTGTATTGATTTTGTTGCTGTTGTTGTTGTTGTTGTTGGTTTAAAATTTGGTTATTCATATTCATATACATATTTCCTGAAATATCTTTATTTGTTTGTGTTGATCTTCCAGAGAATTGTTGTGATTGTTGTTGTTGCTGATCTGACATGTTCAAGCTACCAGAGATTGAAGAAATAGAAGAATGATTATTAGAATTTTGGTGGTATGAAAGATTTTGTAAATTTGAACCATTTATATTAATTCCAGAATTAATATTATCTCCAATATTACCGTTAATATCAGAATTTGTATTTAATGAATTAATATAATTCAAATTGTTATTAGAGTTATTTGGATTAGAATTAGAATTATTTGAATTATTTTGATGGGTATATGAAAATTCAGCAGCGTAACTTGGTCTTCTTGAAGAAATATTATTAACACCACCTTGTAATTCTAAAGGTAAATTGAATCTATTATTTTGAAAACGTAAAACGTTATTTATATTTGTCATATTATTTGCTGTTGTATTAGTGTTTGGATCTATTGTATTGCTGTTATTTATTGAAAATGAATCACCAGTACTAGCGGCGCTAAATGAAGAATGTGGTGAATAATTATTTGTATCATTAGCAGAAGACAAAGATTGTTGATTTAATTTCATAGTAATAAAGTCCATCATATAATTTGTACCGTTAATATTATTATCTGATCCAATTTGGTTTATATTATTATTAGCGGTATTATTAGCGGTATTATTAATGGTGGTGGTAGTATTGTTATTTGAATTATTTGAGATATGAGATAAGGTCTCATCTGAATTTTCTTGAATAATTTCCAAGTTATTAATTTGTGAATTTACAGAAACTAAATTTCTTTTTGAAATTTGTGATTGTTGTTGTTGTTGAATTTGATTATTAAATTGATTATATGATTGGTTATATGATTGTTGTTGTTGTTGTTGTTGTTGTTGTTGAGATAGTAAATTTTGTTGTAAAATTTGAGCAGAGCCAACCTGTTGGTTTCCGCTTGAAGGTGGAGAAGTTGTACTCTGCTCTTTTTGCCGTAAAGTTGGAGCAGTTGAAGTCATAAGTAGACTATTATCTGATGACATTTAATATTATATAGTATATATTGTATGTTGTATATTGTATATTGTATATTGTATGTTGTATATTGTATGTTGTATATTTTGTATGAATCTATTGTATTGTATGAATGTAATTTATATCTCTTTAGTATTGTAGTATATACTTATTTGTAAATAATCAAAGATGAGGAGAAAAGTATGTGAGTGAGTGGGTGAGTGGAGTGGAGTGGAGTTGATGAAGATGAAAAAAAGAGAATATCAATAAAGATCTAATGTACACATATATATATATATATAAAATATTCAAATTTAAACAGAATATAATAAATGAAATATGAAATATATGAATTATAAGAACTATTCTTTCCTTGTTTAATTATAACTATTAATTTAAATTACTAAAATTTCCTTATATTATATATGATAGTATTGTTTAAATTAATATAAAGGGTCTTATGATAAGAGTCTGAATGGTATTATTAGTATATTGAAAATGAATGGTATATGAGTATATTAGATATGGGAATATGTGATATGTGGTATTGAATGGGGAAAGACTAGTATCAAAATATCAGATCTATGATATCTGAATATAAATAAAAGATAGATAGAATAATACAAGGGAAAGTAAGGTTAGTTAATTATTAGTAGGTAATAGTATTGAATGAATGAATGAATATAGAAAGAATAGTGAATGAAAATTGAATAATGAATAATTGATAGTTAATAATGAACATTGAATATTCAATAAGATAGAATGAATGAATGAATGAATGAACGAGCGAGAGAGCGAGCGAGCGAGTGATAGTTTGATCAGAATATAATAAAATAGTATAATAATAGTATATATAATATAATCAACATAGTATAATAACAGTATTGACAAGACAAGAGACAGAAGACAAAAGACAAAAGACAAGACAAGTAAAGTGAGGGACTACACTTGAGTACAATTGCTTAATGGACTAACAATAAAGGTACAATAATATTAGTATCATAAAATGAAATAATACATGGGAAACAATGAAAACAATTAAGATTAAAAAATGATATCATTGTTAGTAGTTAATTAAAGAAAATTTAAATAAATTGAAAATAATTTGTATGGAGATACAGAGATACAGAGAATAATTTAAATAATGTACATTAAATTGAAACAATAAGATAATGGTACAATTAAAGTTTTTCTCATTGATTTTTATTCATTTTCAGCTAGAAAAATCTTTAGTTTTCTATGGATTTTCTATGGGTTTTCTATAAATTTTCTCTGCTTTTCTTTGCTTTTCTTCCAGAAGCCCGATACTTTTTATATGGGGAAATAGAAATACCGTGCCGCGTTTTGGCCACATGACAGGCTTCAAGGGCAGATTCCTTTGTCTAACCACGTTCGCTCCACGCGAGGAAGTCGCTCAGACACGGACACTGCCGAGCACTGCAGGCTGCGTTGGGAAGTCGGAAGCGTGAGGAGCTAAGCAGCTAAGGAGCTGGAGACTGTGCCTTAGCCTGTGCCTTAGCGTGCGTATTGGTGTGTGTCGTAGCGTGTGCCTATGCCCTGGAGCTCGCGTGTCCTCCTGAGCCATGTGCGGAAAGCGCGTTTGAGCCGGCAAAATACAAGTAGAAGTAGGAGAAGGAAGCCAAAGAACAGAACGTGTCTGAGTTTCAGCGCCAGTGCAAATCAGGGAATATGTGACTGCGCTATTGGTACTGCTAGGCTGCTGGGCTGCTGGGCTGCTGGGCTGCAAAGGCATTATTGCGGGCTGGTCATTGGTGCTGTCCAGGAAAGGGGAAGAGCGCTGGTCGGGTGCCCGTGTGTGTGTGTGTGATCTCGTGCGTATGCAGTGGCATGCGTCTGAGCGCGTGCTCAAATGCTTTGGCACCCTTGTGCCCATGTGCGGCACCGCAGCTCCACAGCCGACTTCATACATCCCACGGCTCCTCTCAGTAACCTGTCTCCACTAGGCCAGGAAATAATAGCACATTGACAATTCTATATTCTATATTCTATATATACTGAATAAGAAATAAATAACAATAAATAAACAAAGTATGTGGTGTATGCTGATTTTAAAGAAATTAAGTATAGTTAGAACAAGCAATATAAGCAATTAGTATAATTAGCATAATTAGTATAATCAGTATATAGTACTATAAATAGTATAATTAACAATGTTTTAAAATTAGGTCCTTACTATTGTTTTTATAATGTTATAGTTTGTTTGACAGTTTCAAATGGTGTAGAGTATATGAAGTCACCTATTATACAACATTATTCAATATACTTACTTATACAATATACTGTATTCATTATACATTATTTTATTATTGATAAATCTCATCGCTCAATACGCCATGCGCTATATGCCATACGCCATACTCTGTACGCCACACCCCATACCCCATACCCCATACCTCAAACATTGTAATCTTACGGTGGCCGCCCATCGCAGTCTGATACCAGTATCGTGCGAGGTGGCCTATCTGTGCTTTGTGTGGAATTGCGTTCCGATTTTCATGTAGGCCATAAATAACAACAATCAATGAAACTATTCAATGAAACTATTCAATGAAACTATTCAATGAAACCATAAATATATATTAACTATATATACAAATTAATAATTTAGTCTCAAAATTGATATAAGTTTACAATAATTTTTAAGATTTTAAGACACTTTTTGTATATTCTGTGTATGTATTTAATGTATTTAAATATATTTAACGTATTTGATAACCGAAGTGCATATTTGAGATTATAAATATATTATGTTACTTATCCCATAACTTTCTGTATATTTCCATATCTGATACAATATGATACAATCTGTAACGTGACAGACTCCAATTACTACTAGAATTTTATAACTATTCCATTTTAACTACATTTTAACTTTACTCATTATACATATATATATATATATATATACTTTTCCACAATATCATATTTATTTATAATAGAATATATAATATAAAATGGTATGGCATGTGGGTTGCGACTAAGGGGGCTGGCTGGAGTTGGGGCAGGAGCTTGGGCTGGAGCATTTCAGCCGGTGTCTTCCCAATTCCACTAATTATCTGATTTCACTAAGTTATACCACACTCCACTTACATTAAATTAAATTTAATAGAGTAAGTAGAAGTATAGCTATTGAATATCAAACGAATATTTTATATATAAATAGTGCTTTTTGTAAATAAGATAAAATGCATATATGATTTTCACTATATAAGATCTTAATGTAAATGAAAATCTTCTCCTAATGAGATCCTGATTCTCCCAATACGTTCATTCATTCATTCATTCATTCATCCACGATAATCTACGATAATCCACGCTTTGACTCTACTCTCCTCTGCTCTACTCTGGATCCGATGTGGTTCTGTTGTGGAGACTCAGCTGAACTCTGTGGTGTGTGTTCACCGATTCCCAGATTCCCCCAATTCACTCGGGGCCGTGGAAAAATGCCGGATGCCGTGGCAGCATGATTGTTCCAGACAGTAAGACAATAGCCCGCTCTGTTCATTGTGTGCCTGGCTTCACTCCCCATTGACTCTCCATTGACCCGCTCTTAGCTGAAACTGCCGTACGTCTGTCTCCCTCTCGTGTAGATTATGACTTTCCCGACAGTGACTCTCATGTCACCCAGACACCCAATGATTCCGGTAGCCGTCCTTTCAGCCGCCCAATCAGCCGCCCAATCAGCCGACCTCCCAGCCACCCGGGGTCGTCCAGCTACAGCCGCCTCTGCCCAAACCCATACAGGGAACCACCCAAACCCACTTGATACCGCTTAACGCTCTTGGTACCCTACTGCTTATACTAGCGCCAATGAGCTCATCTGGTGCTCTTAGCCACATAGTAAGATGTTATACTGTGCACCTGACACGATTTCTTTACAACATACAGCCATGCAACTATGCAACTATTCCATCATAGCAACTCAAGCAAACTCGCCCAATAAACTATTGTAAATATTCTGATTATTCTAATAATTCTGCCCATTTTGTAACCATCGATACAGTTCTTATACGAATAAGTTAATTAGGTTTCTGTATTTCGTTCACATTCAACAATTCATCTATTTAATTAATTAATTAATTAATTAGCATTTATTTATTTATTTTAATTACTATTTAGTTGTCAAGTAACTATTGCCCAATCATTAATAGTACATCTATTGCTATAAGTAATAGCCTCTACTTACCCTTTCAGATTTATCTTACTACTTTTTGACTTTACCTCATCTTGCCTACTTGCATACCATTACGTCGATCTCAGATCTATTTTATTGACTATTATTACATTTTATCTTTTTTATATATTATACATTATATTATTTATAAATATTCATTTATACCTATATCTGTCCATCTCCATCCAAGTTTAAACCTTGATTTACCAATTTTAATAAAAAATGGTTTAATTAATAAATATCTTGATTTGTTTATTGATTTATTTATTAAATTTAAAATTGATTTATTAATTAAACTCTCTAATACTTCATCACCATTTTTATTATAATCATTAATTTGTAAAAACCTTAAAATATCTTTACTTAATACTAAAACCCTTAATTTCCTATCACTATCTTTATCACCCTTGTATTTAGCTTTACTTCTTGCATCGCTTAATATTAGTTCAATATTTTCAACAGGCATGTTATTATCGCTGTTATTATTATCTCTACTAATCTTACATATATTAGGTGATATTGAAATTATTTTAACATAAATTAAAAATGGTCTATTTATAGGTGATTCAACATCAAGTTTTGATATACTAAAATTTAATAAATAATTTAATGATATTACTCCATCATCAACTTTAATTAAATCAGCTTCTTCTTCATCTTCATGTTCTTCTTCATCTTGTTGAAATTGTAATCTTGAATAATCATTTTGTTCCTCATTCTTAATCACTGTCCTTTCTTGTCTCATTTTCAATATCTCAATACTATCACTATATTGTATACTACCATTTGAACTTATATTCTGTTGTTCATCCTCATTTTTAACTCTAATCGAATCAAAATCAATAGTCTGAGTAATACCATTATTACCATTACTACGATTCCCATTATTATTATTATTAATTTCATCATCTGATGAAAATTCAATATCTTTATCTAATTCATCTTGTGGAATATTTGAAATCTTGTTTATTTTATTTGTTACACTCATTGATTCAATATTACCCTCATCATCTCTTAGTCTTTTATTTCCCCTAATTGTATCATTACTTTTATTACTCATTAATCCGTTCGTTAATTCATTAACTGTATATTTCTGATTACTCTTAATTTCAATTTTATTATTATTGTTGAAATTCTTAATACCATTAATTTTATCTAATTGATTAAAAGTTGATAATAAATATAAATTATTATAATTCATAGATGAATAAAATGGTAATGTAAATTTAATAGTTTTCAATAAATCAATTAAAATAAATTTATTAATTTTTAAAATATCTAAAAAATTTTCATTTTTATTTAATTTTAATTTCAATTCATTTATAATTAATACTTGATATGAAAATCTTGATGTTATATCAGATTTAAATTCAAAATTATTATTATATAATTTACCTTTTAAAACACATGAAAAAATTAAAAAATTTTTAAAAATTTTACCATTTTTTAAATCTAATTCTTTCAATATATCATAATTTGATTCACGACAAATTTCAATAAATAATTTAAATTCTTTATCAAACATATATATATCAATAGTAGTATTTCTCATAATCTCTATATTCTTCCTATCTTCATCTTCACCCTCGTTACAGTTATGCCATTGTTTATTCCTTGAATGATGGAGAAATTCATTCGGTATACCATCTCTTGACTCATCTCGAAAAATTTCGGATTGCGTTATATTCGTACTCGTATTTTTTGTGAAATCAGTTAAATGTAAAATATATGGCCTATTAGAAGTCTGTGGGAATGTAATACCAACAACTAATCCACATACTCTTCTATCAAAAAATGGATGTGACGGTAATTCACCAATCTTGGATATTTTAGATATAAATGGCATAATTCACACAATGGAAATAAAAGAAAAAGACAACACAATACAATACAAACAAATCTTTTTCAAAAATCTACGATCATTCCTATCAATGTTTCTTTTAAAAAATACTAAAATTTTTTACGTAAAATGGCAAATCATATGTATGTGGAGAAGAACAAACAAAATTCATTTCCCAAAACAGAAATCTCCATCTTCATCTCCATCTCCATATATCATCACATGTAAGTATCATTAACGCGTTTGAATCAAAAAAAGTTAGTTGGTGTACTGAGGTTTTAAAAATTTGTAGAATTACATAATCATTCAGAAAAATTGAAAAAAAAAAAAAGAAACTTAAACAAAATAAAAAAGAAGTAAAGCATGTGAAACTTTAAATCTCTATCAGCTCCATTTCTTTTCGTTTCGTTTCTTTTTATTTTTATTACAATATTATTTAATATCTTTTACAATTGAAAAACTTTTAATTTTTAATCTAATAAACAAATTAGCCTGTTGAGGACCCCAAAAATTATACACAGATATATAAAGACAAGTGAAAAAATATAAAATATCAATAAAAAAATGATATAGGAAAAATAATTAAAATTAATAAATAAATATAATTCATATATATATTTATTTAATAATAACAATTATTATTATAACATGGAAATAAAAAAAGAATTATTATGATGCAATGATGTAGTTTTAAGCTATGAACACTTAGGCTGACCCAATAAATATGTATATAAAAAACATTAACAAAAGAAAATAAAAATTTTTGAAACAGTAAAAAATAACAAAGCCGAATAAAGTAAAATTTTTCCCTATAATAAGAAGGAAAAATGCACAATATTAAGGGAAATGAGACGTAAAAGATAAATAAAATAAAGATGATAAATAAAAAAAAATATTAAAAGATTAAATAATGAAATGAAAATACACGGGTTGAACGTGAACTTCATGTAAAAAATATATTTATATAAAAAAAATTAACGAAGAAAACAAAAAAAAAGATCAGTAATATTATTGAAATATTAATTTAGTTCTAATTCATTAAAAAAATCTATAATTTTAAAGTTTTTGGTTGTTCCCATGGGTTTTCTTGGTTAGTGAAATGACCGTAAGAAGCTGTCTTTAAGTAAATTGGTCTAGCTAAATCTAATTCTTTGACCAAGACACCTGGTCTTAAATCGAAATTCTTTTGAATAATAGCAACTAATTCATCAGAAGAGTATTTAGAAGTACCATAAGTATCAACATAGATAGATAATGGTTCAGCAACACCAATAGCATAAGAAAATTGAACTAAAGCTCTCTTAGCTAATTTAGCATGAACTAAAGATTTAGCAACCCATCTAGCGGCATAAGCAGCAGATCTATCAACTTTAGAGAAATCTTTACCGGAGAAAGCACCACCACCGTGAGCACCCCAACCACCGTAAGTATCAACAATAATCTTACGACCGGTTAAACCAGCATCACCATGTGGACCACCAATAACGAATCTACCAGATGGTTGAATGTGGTAAATGGTCTTTTCATCTAATAAATGTTCTGGAATAACTTTCTTAACGATATGTTCTTTAATTTGAGATCTTAAATCTTCAGTAGAAATAGAATCAGCATGTTGAGCAGAAACAACAATGGTATCAACTCTTAATGGAGTAACAGCACCATCGGCTTCCTTTCTGTATTCAACGGTAACTTGGGTCTTGGTATCTGGTCTTAACCATGGTAAAGCACCTGATCTTCTAGCAGAAGCCATTTCAGCGTTTAATTTATGAGCTAATAAAATGGTTAATGGTAATTTTTCATCGGTTTCATCAGTAGCGTAACCAAACATAATACCTTGATCACCAGCACCTAATTCTTCTAAGGCCTTTTCATAATGTAAACCTTGAGCAATATCAGCGGATTGTTGTTCAATGGCAACTAAAACATTACAGGTCTTGTAATCAAAACCTTTTTCGGAATCATCATAACCAATGTGCTTAATGGTGTCTCTGATAATTTTTTGGTAGTCTAAGTTAGCCTTGGTGGTAATTTCACCAAAAACCATAATTAAACCGGTTTTAGCAGCAGTTTCACAAGCAACTTTTGATAATGGATCAACGGCTAAACAAGCATCTAAGATAGCATCAGAAACTTGATCACAGATTTTATCTGGGTGACCTTCACCAACGGATTCAGATGTGAAAAAGAAGTTTTGAGTTTCAGACATTTTTTTAATTATGTTTTAATTTTGATTATGCTTAAAAATTAATATATATTTATTATAAATATATAAGAATGATATAGAACAAAGATAGAGAAAAGAAAAGAAATTTTAAATAAATCTATTTAATCAATTGGCAATAGAGGAACTGTGGATCTACGTATATATATATATATATCAAGATAGATTGATGGATAAACGTATAGAGGGAGAAACTAGAGAAAAGGAAAAGTACACAAGGGAAAGAATACAAGTCAGGGAATCCACTCACTGTATTCGTATGTGTAAAGTATGCGTAAATTTAAAAAAAAGTTCAACAAATACATAGTTACATAGTATACAATATTCACAGTGACTAAAAAAAAATTAATTTAACAACCATAGTATAAAGTTTGTTTGTTACTTACTTTTCATGTATATATTTTTACTAGTATAATAATATTAACAACATCTCTCTAAACGACTAAAACGAGAATTAAATAGCATAGAGCAATTGTTTAAAAAATATGTGTGTATGTGAAAAATCATTGTATAAATGAAAACTGTACATATATTTCATTGTCCATTTCAAGGAATATTATTATTTAAAACGTGAGTAATAATAATATACAATAACGAGCTGAGTAGTTGAAATTAATACTAGTATTTTAGCCATTTAATTTTAATTTTAATTTATTTACCTGAATTTTGAAGAATTTGCATGAGAAAATTTTAAAGAAAACTTAGCGCTTTTGTCTGGTTTCAAAGCTCTTTTTCGCCTTGGATGGCCGTTTCATGCTGCACCATTGGCGGGTGGATATCTTATAGGTTTGTTCCTTTTACATCTCTTTCTCTTTGTTAATGTCAAAAATCACAAGCACAGGTGGAAGGCACTCAACAATTATTTGACAAATTTGACCAATTATATGACCAATTAATTAATTCCACCAGGGAGGGAGAATTTTGAAAACTGTGGATCCAATTAGAGTGTACGTGCTCCGTGTGCTAATGCTTCGCTATGCTTCACCGAGGTGCGCCCTTGCCGTATTTCACCATATGGGACAATTGGTTATGGCTGGGAGATCCAAGTACATGAAAAAAAGCACATGCAAATCCGTCTGGGTTTGAGCCAAACCAAACCGTTGAAGCTTGTGCAAGATCAACTGTTGAATACGGAATCTCAGCATGTGCGTGAGTAGAGCTGAGCTCAGCAAAGTTAGGCTGAGTTAGATTGACCTGAACAGCACTTGACGTGCTGGATCGCCAGCTTGCGTATGTGTATTGGTAAGCAAGCGTACTGGCTATACGCATTGCCATCTCGTCTGACGCCACACCGGATTCAGGAGAGGGCGTGCGATCTTGTTCTTGCTCCAGTGGCAATTGCGGGAAAACACAAACAAACGGCACTCTGTACTGTGGACAAATGAACTTGTCACAGTCTCACATATAACTCATTCAGTTTATAGTGAAGTACAACAGTTTTCAGCTTTTCTAACAGTCACGTGCGATGTCGAAATACCCAATATTTTAAACAGCACAAAGTGAAATTTTTGAGATTTGTAAATCGCTAATTCAATAATTCACATGCTCAAAGTAAATTAATAAATTGGTAAATGCTAAATTGGTTTGGTCTCAATACGCCAAATTACACTCCGCGAGGGAACGTGAGCTCCTGAATGAAGAACTTCTTCTGCTTGGATTGTTTTCCTGCCAGACAGTCTGCCAACACGCCAGTCTGCCAATAAGCCAGCAGCTACTTTCCACTCAGGGACCTTGAGCTTTTTTGCTTGCAAGTGTTTACGCGCTATAATATATGATTCTATTCTACAATAACTATTTCCGTATCTGTTAATTTGATTCCACTGCCTACAAGGTACAATAACACTTTTATAATAAAGACAATAAACTAAAACGCACTTTCATTGTAATACCATATCTATTTATATAATTTATATAATTTAAATATCTAACATAAAAAGCATGTGGTATTTCTCTGATTCATAGGATTCGATATTAATATATCCAAAACGTGATATATAATATATAAATGGTATGGTTTTTCACTTTGTTTTAAAACAATACACATTATACGTAAATAATACTCATGTGCCTGTTATTTTATCATTTTATCAATTTATCATGATTTCAATTTAGACAATATCAAGATTCCAAAATATATAACACATATATATATATATAATTGAAAATAAAATTACATGTGATTCTTTTAATCATAAAGTATTTAACCATTTTGGAAAGTCCGATTTACCTCTAATTACGTAATCGTATAATTTTACAACTTTCGTTATGTCATTGCAATTTTTAATGAAAATACTTAAAAGAAAGATTATTACTGGTTTTCAATTAAAACCTTTCTTTTTTCTTTTCATTCATCTGTATTGCTTATCTATTTTTACGTTTACAATTTCTAATCTTAATAAATTTTAGAATGCAATTTGAAATTTATTTATATATATATATATGTTATATGCGAATTAATTTATTATTTTTTTGTTGGTTTTTTCCAAAAATATTGTTTATGAGTCTTTCTACAACTTCTTAAACCAGCACCAGGACCTTTTAATTCTTCTGCTAATTTAACTCTACCTTGATCTTTATCCTTTTCAGGAATATAATAATATTCTTCATCTAATGGTTTACCAGCAGCATCTTTACCTTCTCTATAAATAACACCAATAAATTCTAAATGATGTATTAAAATTGCTCTTAATTGTTCAATTGTTAATTTATGTGATTGAATTGCATTTAAAGAATATACTTGACGTAATGGTGTTGATGATACTCTAGAAAATGCTAAATGATTACCTAATACATTGCAAATTTCACTTAAATCTTTAACATCTTTTAATACATTTGAAACTTCTTCTTTTGTATAATTAGCCATTTTCTTTTGTGGAATTTGTGGTGTAGAGGCATTATTTTCATCATTAATTAATGTTTCTGAGTTTATATGATGCTGCTGTTGTTGTTGCTGTTGTTCTTGACCTGGTTGTGAATTTACCTTATTATCCAATGATAACACTTTGTTTAAAGATTCAGAAGCTTTAGAAATACTTGATACAATGTTTTCTTCTTTCTTTTGATATTTCTTTATTTGTTTAGGAGACATAGAAACAGCTCTATTTTCTTTATCGTTATGTAATTTTGAACTTGAAGAAGAGTTGTGTTGTATCTTTGTCACTTTATGTAATTCAGAACTACGTGAACGACGATGTTGTTTAACTGTATTAGTAGATGGTGATGATAAAGAGGTTTTCTTACCATTGTTGTTCATCACTTTATCTGTTATATCAGCCAATGGTTTACGAGCAGTTAAATGTAATTTCAATGACTGGTTGTGAGATGTGTTGGGTGTTGTTGTTGATGGTGCAGATGATGATAATGATGGTATCTGTTTGGATACTGATGCATTAGCAGATGTCTTTTTCATAGCTGGTGATGGAGATGGAGATGGTGAAAGAGATTTAGAATTGATTTTGGATTTGGTCTTTAATTTTAATTTCAATCTATCGTGTTTTGGTGTGACATTGGTTACCGGTGTTGATGTTACGTTATTAGATGAAGATAAAGCAGACGATTTATCGTTATGAATATAAACTGTTGATTTTGGCTTTGTTGATTTAATTGGAGTATTTAAAGAAACAATATTTGTATTTGATAATGAAGATGGTTTTGATAAACTGTTAATATTTTTCTTTTGTTTCTTCTCTGTTTCTTTAATTTCATTTGATTTTTTATCCTTTGTCTCGTGTTTGATTTCCATTGAAGCTTGATTAGGAATACTTACAGAGTCTGCGGTATTAGCAATGGCAACAGGAGTAACAGAAGAAGATGGATTGACTGTTGTTGTGGTTTCTTGTTCTTTCATTGATCCTATCTTGTTATTTTCAACTAATTTTCTCTTTTTATTCTTATCATCATCGACATTATCTTGTTGTGAATTTTGATCTAATTTATGTTTCAAAGTATTATTATTATTATTATTATTATTATTATTATTATTTGATGAAACTGAATTAACAATTTCTTGTTCATCATCAGTTAAATCAGATTCTGTTTCATATTCTAATAATACACATTCACCTCTAAAATCTAATAACAATCCAGGAATTAAAGGAATAATAAATGATTCATTTTTAAGCATATAAAAATTTGTAACTGATTTTTCTTGACATAAAATTCTATTTTTAAATTTTAAATCTTTTAAATTAACTTCATTTTTATTTAATCTTTTACTTATTTTAAATTGATTTTCATTTGAATTGGAATTATTAATTTGTTCAACATCAACTAATGTTGGAACAGTGATATTAATACCATTCCAACCATGACATTTAACAATAATACTATTTTCATTTATGTTACTATTATAATCAGGTTTTAACATTTGAACAGAACAATGAATACGTGAAATTAATTTATTTTTTGATGGTAATACACATTGACTGGATTTTGAAGATCTACCAATATTAATTATTCTACCATTGAATGGAATTTTAAGTCTTTTAACTTTATCCAATGGTGAAATTAAACTTATTTTATTATTATCATTATTATTATTGTTGTTATTAGAATTATTAAAGATATTACCTGATTGCTTATGCGACAATTTGTTTTCAGTTATGTTTTTCTTAATATATAAATGTTGTGTTGTTGTAATTGGAGAAGCAGATCTTGAATCAAAGTCATTAATTTGTGATTGTTGGTCATTATTAGTTTTATTGTTTACCGGTGTGATTGGTGAATTCTTAGTTTTCAATTGTAATGGAGAATCGGAGTTTAATTCAGTATTATTTCTTGATTTTATAGGAGATGTTAAAACACCCATTGACGAAGAAGGATTTGGAGTTGGATATAATTCATCTTGTTGTTTTGAAGTTTGTTGTTGTTGTTGTTGTTTATTAGAATCTTTAAAGAATCTTAATTTTTCTTTTGTATTTATTGATTTTGTTAACGATAAATCAATTTTTTGACCTCCTAAATCTGTATATAAACTTGGTGCAAATTGGTCATCTGTTGAATTTAAAACAGGTGATGATGGTGGGAATTGTTGATTATTCAACGACATGTTATCTTGTTTTTTTTAATATTAGATGTCTTTTTCTTATTATTATTGAATATTTTCCTTTATATTCAGATAAATATCATATATGATTTTTTTTCAAATATATTTGATATATATCTATTTCTTTGTCAAAGAACTTGTCTTGTAATATTACTATGAGTAAATCTATAACTATAAAAAAAAAGCAAAATAAGATATAAGAATGAAAGAAATAAGATTTAAAAGAAGGTGAAAGGTTAAAAAAATAAAAAATTAACAGATAGTTTTACTTGTTTTGTTTGATTTGTTTACAAATGTTATAATAGATAACAAAGATTACATAATACAGTATATAGATAATTTGTTATGGTTTATTTACTTTACCAAAGAGGCTATGGAGTATACTAATAGAGAATAAAAAGAAGTTAAGAGAGGCAGAGACTGACTGACTGACTGACTGACTGACTGAAAGACAGACTCAGAGACAGACTCATTAATCTGTATTGATGAGTATCTATCAGTATATTCGATCATGTTCTTATTAGCAGCAAGGAGGTTAAAGTAGGTAGGGCCGTTGAAGTTGAAAGGAAGTGTGGAGAGGCGTGGAGAAGCTTGGAGGAAGCGTGGAGAACAGACGCGTTCTGGTTACACGGTGAGCGTGTAACTTGTCCAGAAAGTGGAACCTGAAGTGGTTCAAGGGGACAAGAAGCAGAAGAGCAAAAGACACGGTGCTCTGGATTACACAAACACGAGTGCAAACAGACACAGAATCACAGTAGGAATAAAGGGAAAACTGTGGGTTTGTGTTGATCAATTAACAGATTCGTATAATCAATCACAAACGGAATGAAAGAGACTGAAACAGATCCAGAGACAAAAAAAACAAGATTTGGTCTTGGATTTACTAACGGACAAGACTCTCGCAGAATATCGTGGAACAGGAATCAAAAGAAATGGAAGAAAACGGATAGAATTGAATGGAATAAAAGAAAAGAAAAAGACTGACTCTGTTCAAAACCAGAGCAAAACCTGAAAAGCAACAGACTCAGACGCGTCTTTCAAGAAGGTATTCGCTGTGGAATACAATCCTAGAACCAGAGAATCTTTCTCGTGGCAAGGTCGCCCGCCAGCAGTTTGTTTCCACATGAAACTCTTTAGGCAAAAGTTTCTGCTTGCCCCGCAAGGAAGACCTTCAAGAGATCCAAAGACAGCGACTCTGAAGAAGACAAACGCGTCTCCTGTCTGCCCTCAGAGTATCAAAAGTATTTTTACTCAGAAGTGTATGGATGGGGCTAGTCCAAAAGGGGAAATCGCCGTTCTCCGTGTGATTCTCATGATTATCTAATAAATCTACGGCATTTTCTTGGTGCACGGACTTTATTGTGAAAGAGATCGAAGCCTTACGTAATGTTGAAATCCAGATCGAGGGTTATCAAAAACTTAAACTGTGCACGTGTCTTTAAGGGTTTGCACGTGATCAATGAAAATTTTATTTTTTTCGCTGTCACAAATCTTGAGGTGAATCTGCTACATCACAACCATTACATAGTTACGTAAGCCATGGGAGCTCTTGAGGGATGCAGGCGGTGGAAGCTACTTTTGCCCGCTGTATCCACGGTGCTGGAACTGCAGTTGCCCCCGGTACCATCTACAAAATACGGCCAACACCTAAATGATAAACTGTCACACTACGGAGCAATACTGGAATACTGGAATACTGGAATACTGGAATACTGGAATACTGGAATACTGTTTCAGCTTCAGCTTCAACTTCTTCTTTTCTCTCTCTTTCTCTTTCACTCTCTTAGTAGCTGCCTTCATTCTAATTTCTAATACAGCAGAGCCTGGCGTTAAGGTAAGCCTGTCAGTAACAGCTGCCTGGTCAAGAAGACGGCTAAACAGCCAGCCAGCCAGCCAGCGGGCTGCATTCCTTCTCAGCTAACTTCCTACAGTCCACCTTTATGGTAGGCCGCACTGACTGCCGCATCAGCAGCCGTGCCACCCGCAGTGCCACCCCGCTGCCCCGCGGCGCCAGGGCTTTCCCTCCGTCTCACTTTCGTAGTGCAAAGAAAAATTTTCTGTACTCTCTATTTTCTCCCAGTTTCTCTTACTCCCTCTCTCACTCTTTCATTCACTCTATTATCTCATAGTAAAATTTCACTTAATGTACTACTAACCTTCACTATCAATACCTTTTTTCATCTTATTCCATCTTCACCAAATCTTAAACTACTAATTATCTTATGAGTAATTCATCAAACAATCTTTAATTTATAAAAAAACACTTATATTTAACTACTATATATTTAATATTATTCTACTGATATTATAATATTTTTTTAGATTCTATCATACATTATCAATAATAATTCAACATGGGTAGTATGTACAGAAACTTCTCCTCTCCTTCATTAAAGATACATTTAGATTTTGAAAAATTGAATCAATTTTAATTAATTATATATATCATTTTATAAATATCGTTTGAAAACATGTTTTAATTCCATATGATTTGAAATATTAATGAATCTATGCACAGTATTATAAATATCACTAGCGTATCATATGGTTTCATTTTACATTTATTTTACAATATTTGAAAATTTTATTAGTATATAATATGAACAATTAAATGAACTTTTGAATTATAATATATGAAAATAAAATATTTGAATATTAATATATATAAGGAATTTCAATATCAGTCTATGCGTATATATGAAAATTATATCAGGTTGTCAAGAAATATCAGATTAGTCCTATTGAAATTCGTATTAGCGAATAAATCATCTTACAGTATTTTAAATAGATATTCACGTTTATTAATAACAATCATTTGAAATTTTTATTATTTGAAATAAAACAATTATAATACTCATTCTTAAAAATACTGTTAAAAAATATTTCTTATAATACTTTGATAATAATATTAAATTAATTTAACTTAAAAAATGATTCAATTAATTTCAAAATCTATAAAATCTATATAAAGATTGTCAAGTTTTACTAACTTTTTTCCTTTCTCCTTTTTATTACTTTTTTACTTTTTATTTCTATTCTTTTAGAGGGTACTCCATCTTTTGGTAAACGTCACAACAAATCCCACACTCTCTGTAACAGATGTGGTAAGAGATCATTCCACGTTCAAAAGAAGACTTGTGCTTCTTGTGGTTACCCAGCTGCTAAAATGAGACAATTTAACTGGGGTGCTAAGGCTAAGAGAAGAAGAACTACTGGTTCCGGTAGAATGTCTTACTTAAAAACCGTTTCTAAAAAATTCAAAAATGGTTTCCAAACCTCTGTTTAAATATAATATATACTTTTTATTAATTTTTAATTTGGTTATAATTAAATAAATACATATAAATAAAAGGCTTTAAATTTAATTAATTTTATTTTATTTTATTTTTTATTTTTATTACTTTTTTTCTATTTTAATTCTCTTTTTTATAAAAAGTTTTTTCATAAAATATTCTGTAGTTATAAATTAAATGGGTATATTTATGGGTATATATACATATATATATCATCTATATATTAATTCTGCATCTATATCATTATCAGATACATAATTCATACTATAATACAACAAATCAGCTTCATCACCTGTAATACACTGTCCTAATATCTCTCTTGCCATATCAATAGTTTCATCTTGATAATTAAATTCTAATCCATTACTTATGAATATCTCAGAATTATTAATTTCTTTTTGATAATCATTTGAATCATCTTCAAATTCATTATAAAATCCCTCTTCTTCTTCTTCATCTTCTTCCGCTTCATTCTCATCATCATCAATTTCAATAACTTCATCATTCTTATTCAATTCAAGTGATTTCAAATAATTTGAAAGATTAATCTCATTAATATCATTGCTTTCATAAATACCAAATTTATCATGAATATTATCACTTATATTCTCATCAATTATAAATTTACGAAACCCACGTTGTCGTTGTTCATTTATAAATTCAATTGTTTCACTCTTAACAGATATAGCAGATATCTTTAAATATATTATCACTATTTCTCTTAATGTATCATGAGGTAATTTAGAAACAGGTAATAAATTATTTATTTGTTGTTCATTTATTAAATAATGTGTAAGTTTAACTATTAATTCAATTATTTTCATTCTTATCCTTATAGAATGACATCTAGGTGATCTCATAATTATTTCTTGTTGTTTACCTAATTGTTCAGTCATACTAGATATTAAATGAATTAAAACTTCTAATTTTATATTCTTAACATTTTTAACCTCAAAAAAAATTTCAAATAATTGTAATATCCTATACTTAATATTTAATTGATGATTCTCAAAATCAATATTATATTTTTTATTATTATTATTATTATTATTATTATTATTATTATTATTATTATTATAACTTTTATCATTATTAATATAATCATCACTACCTTGTATAATATTAAGATAATAATCAATTGGATGTGGAATAGGTTTCCAATTAATATTATTATTATTATCAGGTATTAAACTCTCAATTAATTTAGAATATAAATTTGAACCAAGTAACCTATTCAATCCATAAATTCTTAAATCATAATTTGAATTTAAATTAATATTAATTAAATTAATTAAATTATCTAATAAATCATTTTCTTCTTTAATTAAATTTAAATTCTTATTCTTATTATTATGCCCATTATTGATCTTAGAATTACTAAATGAAAATTTAAATTGATTAATCGAATTTATTAATATCTCAATTGAATTGAAAATAAATTGAATAGGAGTTTGAATTGATAAACTATAATATATTAAATCCTTAGGTAAATTAATCCAAAAAATTTTTAAAAATTCTTTATTATCATTGATTTCATTAAAATAAAAAGATGTCCTACTTATTTGCTCTAATATATCCATTGAAAAAATAGTTATTGAACATTCCAAAATCTTATTATGAATAGTAGTCTCTATTAAATCCATACTAACTTCATTATTGTTATTGTTATCTCCTCCACCACCACCACCACCAGTAACTTTTTTTTGTTGTAAACTATCATTAATCTCATTACTCACTGAATTGGCACTATTATCAAGTTTAAACGATAAAAAAGGTCTTATATCTTGTTTTAAAATATGTAAAAAATTACAATTTATTAAATTTCCTAACATCTTAGTGATTCTCTCTATAATTGATTCATTTAATGCTTTAATTCTATAATTTAATGAAAACTGAACTAATGATAATAAAAATGGTATAGATAATAAACTTTTAGCAATAAATAAATTTTCAATATAATAAACTAAGATATCAATAAATGAACTTAATAAAAGATCAATTCTATTTTGTTCTCCATAATTAATTAAATAATCAATTATCTTTGATTTAATTGACTCATTTTTTTCATTGATTTTAAAATCTTTATAATCTATTGATATAGAAGATGAAATATTTGATAAATAATCTAATGTTGAATATTGGAAACCAGGTATAACATAAACTGATATCGATTCAATAAATGAATTCTTCTCATCTTGGAAAAGAGTTGATTGATTAACTAAAGCGATTTGGGTTTTAATTTTATCAACACCATTAGAAGAAGGATAAGATGAAGATGATGATCCATACATTGGGAATGAACCTGAGTTGGGGTTGGGGACAGGATCTGGAGTGGTATTAGATGTTCTTGAATTACTCTTTGAATAATCGGTTGTTGTTGATGATGATGTATCTTTCATAGAAGTGTCATTATCCTCACTCTCACTTTTATTAGTTAATGTTTGATTGATTTCCTGAATTTCATTTGGATTTATTTTTCTTTTCTTCAATGGTTTGATATATTTACTAGGTAATGATTTATTTTCAGAAGCTAAAAATTCATTATCTGTCTTATATTTGCTTAAAGTTTCATTTAAATTTTCTAATTTAATTGATTTTTCTTGTAATAATGAATTAAAATGATCTCTGACTTGTTTTATCTTATCATCATTTATTTTCTTTATCTGATCTAACTGAGCTCTTAAGATTGCATTTTCACCTTTTAAAGTATAGACATCCGTATTGATATCGTTTTGTGTTTGTGTCTGCTGCGTCGGTATTTGTGTCTGGGGTCTTTGTTGATTATTATTATTGTTGTTAACATTTGGAGGTTTCTGAGTACTTGATGCATACGGAGATGCAGTCATGCTGCCTGCAGTATTTTGTGAATTTTGCAATTGTGTTCCAGATTTATAGACATTTGCACCTGTTGAATTCCCAGATTGGAAATAGCTACTATTAATCCCATTTTTCAAACTAGCATTTGCAACTCTCGATAAAGTTGAGGTTCTTAATGGAATCGGTTTTGAAGTTTCATTTGTCACCATTATATTCCTGTTGCTGCTGTTAAACGAAGTAGGGGTAGCCGTATTTCTGGTCAAGATTTGATCTAACTCCGAATCATCACTGAAATCACTGAATGACTCCTCGTCACTGTCATTCATATTTGTCAAAATTTAACGTACATGCAAATAGTAATTGGCTCTATTCACCTATTGCTTCATTCTTTATACCCTTTATATTTTTATATATGGTAGTTATTTTTGAACTAACGTATAAGATTCCTGTGGCAGGCGGGCAAATCAAACAAGGGAACCCATCACGACAATCCAATTTCGTGTCTCCCTATAAGGATTAGGTGAAGCGATGCCGGTAGCTTATTGTCTTGTTACTCGATTGGGAATTGTATGGGTGGCGGATAATCGACCGCGTCTGTTTTGCGTCGATCGGTTTTAAGCTTAAAGTGCACTTCTACAGTGTTCCTGGGCCGTAATCAGGCTGTTCTATACCGCGTGACTGTCCCTGAACCCTGCTACAGCTTATGCCGTTGTATCCTACAAGAAAAAATCTCCACCGCGGTAAAATTTCTAGTACGCCGTGTGAAAATTTCAGCCATATACTCATTTTTCACTATCGGCTTTTAAAAGGAAAAATCTAAAAAACAAGAGAGGAAAAAAATTTTAAAGTAAGAAGGGATCTTTAACATGTCTAAAGATCAGTAAGTTGATAGATACGAGATTAGTACGGGGACTGGTTTCCAGGAATCATTCAACTTTAAGCTTAACTGCCATTGACAAGTTGAATCACCGATATGTATTGTGAGTGTTTAGATGTATTATTGGTTGCAGAGAACCGATCTTTTGTGGGTTTCAAGTATATAAATTTACTGATTGATATATCCGTAGTAATAGTTTTCCTTATCTTGCATAGATCATAGATTTATTTTATATATTAGGTTAAAGTGATTACTAGATTTACATAATATATAGATCATACAATGGTTAGTGATTCAAAAGAAAGAGATGCGTTCAAGAAGAATGGAAGCAATCCAAATGATGTACCAGATGCCAGTCTGGTTCCGGTTCAACCAAAACCATTAAGTTCAAGTGATAAAACAACTAAAAGACTTATTGTGGTGCTGTCACATGCATGTCTTGAAACACATAGAATAAGTACCAGTGGTGGTCCAGGAAGTGATAAATATGCACTTTTAAACTGTGATGATCATCAAGGTTTATTAAGAAAAATGGGAAGAGATATTTCAGAAGCAAGACCAGATATTACACATCAATGTTTATTAACATTATTAGATTCACCAATTAATAAAGCAGGAAAATTACAAGTATATATTCATACAGCAAGAGGAGTTTTAATTGAAGTAAATCCATCTGTTCGTATTCCAAGAACATTTAAAAGATTTTCAGGTTTAATGGTTCAATTATTACATAAATTATCAATTCGTTCAGTTAATTCTGAAGAAAAATTATTAAAAGTTATTAAAAATCCAATTACAGATCATTTACCTACAAAATGTCGTAAAATTACATTATCATTTGATGCTCCAGTAAGAAGAGTTCAAGATTATATTGAAACTTTAGATGAAAATGAAAGTATTTGTGTTTTCGTTGGTGCTATGGCTAGAGGTAAAGATAGTTTTGCTGATGAATTTGTTGATGAAAAAATTGGTGTTTCAGAATATCCATTATCAGCTTCTGTTGCATGTAGTAAATTTTGTCATGGTGCTGAGGATGCTTGGGGTATAATGTAAAACATTTTGCAAAAAAAAAAAACAAGGCCATGAAAAATAAAAAAAAAAACTGATTATATAGATATTTCAATATTTATATCTTAACTGCTTATTTGTTTTCTTAGCTTTGTTTTATATTTTTATATGGATTTTATGAACTTAACTTATTAATTAATAGATTTTATTATTGTTATTTTACTGTTTGTATAATTGTTTTCTCATATTCGATTTTGTTTTCTCTTTTTTTTTTCTTGTTTCACTCATTTAATTCTTAGATTTTGATTTGTATTTATAAAGTTTTAAAAATGACAGATATTTGTTATATAGTTTTAAATATCAATTTTTGTAAAACCTAATGCATAACTAGAATTGTTTGGTAAGAAAATTTTCAAAAATAAAAGAAAAGAAAAAAAAGAAAAGATATACTATTTTAGTTTTGTTTTAATTTTAATTTAATTTTGATTTATTTTATTTTATTTTATATTAATTTTATTTTATTGGCGCTTAAGAAATGTCAATCAATATATTCTAATTAATTTTTAGATTCTACAACTGTGTTTATTTTATACAATATATAAAAAGGAGTTATTATATACTCAGTTTATATAAGTTACTGGAATTTAAATAGTAAAATATATTATATTTTAATTTAAATTAATTTAATTTAAAAATAATAATTCAACAGTATTCTAATAATAACACAATTTTAAAAAAATGCCTGTATTTGAAGCACCAGCAGTTTATATTCAAAGTGCTGTTACTACAGTTTCAACATATTTTATTCAACATTTATATTTGAAAGAGTATATTGATCCACATAATACAGATGCAAATTTTATTCCATTAACACCAACAAAAGCATTTTATATTCGTCGTGATAATAAGAGAAGGCAAGTTGTTGTTAATGTATTTGATCAACAAGGTAATAAAGTTTATACAATTGAAAGAGAATCTCCATTAAATCCAGTTTGGGCATTATATAATTTCCCACAAAGAAAAGAAATTGCTACAATTAGAGCTGGTTTTTTCTTAAAATCATTTGATTTTCATAATAAATCAAATATAACACATAGAAAAATTACAGATGAAAGTGGTTATAGTGGTAAATTAAGAATTTTTTATTTATCTGATGGTTTTAAATATGGTTGGACTAGAGGTTCAAAATATTTAGAAAAATTTACAAATCCTAATGGTGAAGATGAAGAAATTAGAGAAAGAGTTGCTAAAGTTAGATTATTAAGACAATGGAAATTTGATTTTGAAATGTTAATTGATGAAAATAAGATTGATCCAGAAATTGCACTAGCTAGTGGTTTTAATTCAATGATGACTCAATGGGGTGTTGGTGATATTACAGAAACTGTTGGTCCTACTGCATTAGAAGATAATACTAAATTAAAACAAGTTTCAAAATCAGCTGTTATAACCTCTGAAGCTCCTGTTGTTAATGAAACAACTCAAGTTCCACAAAAACAAATATTACCAAATATAACTGTTGTTGTTAACAACCCAAGTGAAGATACAGATTTAATAATTGAAAAAGGCTCTAAAACATTTATTTAATTTTATTTTAAATTTTAATTTTAATCATTATTTATAATTTTTTAATTTTTTCTTGCAAAAGTTGTTCTTTCTTATTTTGCATGTTTTAATTTATCCATTTTCAAAATAAAATTTAAATGTGTGTTTTTTTTATAATATTTTTATAAATTAATATAAATAAAATCTTATACTAACGCTATGGGAATATATAAAAATATACAAAAAATTAACTCTTGTTTAACAAATCTCACAGCGACAACTGCGGATGTTGCGAAAATAGGTAGTGTACTTACAAGAAATTAATCTGGGGATGAGCCGAGACGAGACGAGATGAGATAATATGAGATAAAGATTTTGTGATTCATGTAGAAGTTTAGTGATTATAGATATGTCACTTATCTATAGAGTTCAACAAATTAATGATTCTTATATAAGTTATTCTTCGGAGTATACGTTGTAGATAGTTCACTGATGAGTAATGATCAATATAATAAACTTCAAATAGTTTATGATTCAAATTGGTCACTCATTTTATTTTATTCTTTGAAAGAGTGAATAAATAGTAAATCAAAATTTAAAAGATAAGAAAAGGTAAAAAAAGAAACAAAAAATTATGTACAGAATTGATTTAACAATGATAGAGAATAATTAAATCAAGGAGATCAAAAAAAAAGGGAGATGAAATACAATGGATTGGAAAAATTAATTCTACAAATCAGTTGAAAAAATGTGGGGAACAATTTTTAATTATGGTTGTCAATTTGAAGTAGATATTATATTAAGAAGAATATTTAGTGAATACTTTCTTTATATGGTGGTGTGTGACGAGAATTACGGTGCGAATAGCACTTCGTATGATATAAACTTACAATCAGTAAATATAATATGAAAGACGATTAAATGAATTTGCAAGATATGAAAAGGGGAGAAGAGAGAATAGAAAAGCGTGTAAGCAAAATACAGTTGAGAATCTCTAAATACAAGCAAGAGATAGATTTCAGTAAAGAATGAACTAAGTACCTAATAACTGAATTGATCTTATCTTCTTGTGAGGATGAATGACTTTGCTAGCTTCACAGTTTTTGCGGTTACGTCACCAGGCAAAACACAGGGTATGTTATATTATATTATATTATACAATTATACAGAGCTTGCTCCCATACCACACTGTTAAGCTTCCCCCCTTTCCTTTGCCAGTGCCTGTGCCAGTCCATTCACCTAGTCCACGCGAAGAGGGTGTGGCGGTGTCTTTGGCAGCACACTGAGTTTGCACCGCTGTAAGTTTCCCCACACCAACAGAAAGGGTATTTATTCACCAGAGTGATTGTTCTGCTTTAGAGTCTCTGGAAGATTCCCTCAGATTCTTTACTGGTGATTATCTTGCTGCCAAACTGTAGAAGTATATTCGTATCATTGATATCATTGAATTCACTTATTCTGCGGGCACTTAGACTGAGATAAGTCAATGTCATCATCAATTGCTCTCCTCCCTTGGATGCCCTACGGAGACTTCGTAGGTGTGTGTGAGTGTGTGTGAGTGTGTGTGAGTGTGTGTGAGTGTGTGTGAGTGTGTGTGAGTGTGTGTGAGTGTGTGTGAGTGTGTGTGAATGATCGCAGCGGGCATTCTGAGAACAGCTTTGGCCGGTGCCGCGTAAGAACTCCACTCGGAAATCTTTATTATGTGAAGATAAGAACAGCTATTATTATCTCTCGTATTCTGTCTGAGATCCCGGGGAAATTAAAATACCAACGAATCTGATCCAATGATAACCGCCAGTGACCTTTACTAGACCCAAGTGACAAGTGACTCTTACCACACGACACTAGTCCCACAAAATACTAGTCCCACTAATATTTATTTACTGAAAGGTCACTTGGCCTACAAGTTTTATTTTTGTTCTATACACTCTAGAGAATTGTAAAATACGGGCTCATTCTGATCGTGGAAGCATATATTAACCGTTTCCAAAAAATTAACCAACTGTTTTTATTGATAAAGTAGTGTATCGGAACAGCAATCCACGCCATACCATACCACACCACTTTACTCTGCAAGACCAAACAAAGCTCAAGCGCAAAATAAGAAAAATATTTATACTGTAACTCGGAGTTTCTAAAACTTTTGCTAGTTGCTGTATTTCACCCCTAGGTCATTTTAAAGTTTCTATTGTTGCATCATTGATTTTATTTCCCTTTGTACTTTTCTTTTCTTTTATGTATTTGGCACCTGTTTTCATCTTGTATACCATCGTATTCAACAGGACTGAGCTGACAGTACCTGACTCTGTCTCTACGTGGGGAGTTGCTTCTCCGTTGGAGTAGTGTGTGTTCCTAGTGGCATGTCCACCTTCAGCGGTTGGTGGTTTACGCAGAACCCCCACTGGCTCTCAGTATCTCACATCACTGGGTCAGACCATCAAGTAAGTCCCTTCGTATTCTATCTACTGTTTTATCTACTGTTTAACTCTAAAATGTAGTTGAGCTTTAAGTCCACATGCTATAGTGGTACCACAGACAGCTAGATCGAAAAGCTTCTACCCCCCTTTAATTTGTAGTGCTTTAAATATAGGCAATCATTATTATTAAATCTCCTACCAACTCCTACTACTACTCTAGGAAACAAACATTTTAAAGTTGGGCTCTTGCTGAAGTCACTTAAGTCACTGAATGATGCCGTGCGCTGTTTACTCTTTCTTCTGACTGTGGCACCAGCGACAGGAGCAGAGCAAAAGACTCTCCCGCGCTGATGCTCCAGCTGCTCGGCACCCCCATCCCACCCCTCTCCTGGAAGGCTTCCACCAGCCAGGGTTGCAGGGTTCAGATTGAAGTTACAGCCCACAGACTCTCATACAGGCCGGGCACGGCTTGAAAACAGCACGGAGGCCTTCTGCTTCCTTCTGGAATACTCTGCCGCCTGCCACTCACGCGCACGATTTTCTCCGACATGCGTCTAAGAATGTGGGGTGCGCACATACATTTACAGTTATGCAGTTATTGCTCAGAGAGAGTCCGGAACTGCTCTTGTGCCGAATTAATTACGTTATCTCCCTTTTTCCTTCCTTTTTTCTTATCTATCGTCTGCTTTCCCAGTTTCTTTTATTTTGTTCCGATGATTAATCACCATGTCTCTCCATGTATCTATCTATCTCCCACACTTTATATCTTCAAATCTGCTTTTTGTTAGTTTCTCTACATTGTAAACTTCATTGTATACACATCTATCTATCCACATAATTATTCCCATCTTTAAATATTTTTAATTTCACATACTATTTGTGAATGGTATATAAATACCTTCTGAATTCCAGTTTTGTAAATATTGTTAACTTCTATTTATAATTTTATATTTTTTTTCTCTCACTATTATCATTTTATTCTTAATAATTTATTATTATTCATAATTTATATATTAATTACAATAACTTCTCATACGACTATATCCAAGTCTACATATTTTATCACAACTTAACTTAACTTAAACTATTAAATCATAATGTGCCAAACTGCCATTTGCCCACTTTGCAACAAAAAATCATGGACTGGTTGCGGTAACCATCTCCCAACCGTCTTTGGATCAACAAGTGAAAGTTTCTGGTGTACTTGCAGACACACATCCGAAGATGGTAACATGAGGTTCCCTCCAAAAGCTGGTACAGGTTGTGCCCGTAGATCAGTCAGTTCTGAAACTTCTTTTTGAGTTGGTTTGATATTTCATCATTTCTTTTATTCATGATACTTTGTTTTATAAACGAGACTGTGTCTCTTTAAAAGGATATATCATCAAAGAAATAAAAAATCCAAAAAAATAAAAATCCAAAAAAAAATTTACATTTTCAAATAATTAAAACATTCGAAAAAAATAGGCCTTCAACATTTTTATTCTTAGAGAAAATGCTTGTTACTCTGCAATAATTTTTTACTATTTTCCAACTAACGCTATTATATTTATTCATATTCATACTCATTTTATCATATATTTCTTATTTATTCTTTATATCCATATTATCCTCTTATTAATTTTGAGATAATCGCTTATGATTTGTGCTTTGTGCTTTGTTTACTACTCTTGTTTTGATGCACACTCTGTCTCTTTCCGCCTTTTCTCTACATTGTCTTTTACTTTTCACATATTATTTATTTATTCTCAAGCAACTATTTGTTATTTACTATCTTGCTTTTTATATACTTCAATTTATATATCATATTATGTCATCATATTAATCAATAATTTTTTTTTGTTATTTTGTAATTGTATTAAATATGTCACGTGATAGTTCAAATTTGATCACTTATTACATGATTACATAATCAATAAGGAATTCTTATTATGAAACATAGCCAAAACAGTTTTTATACAATAAGAATCTCCGACATTAAAATCCCCGATTTCAATTGGTTTTAAAAATATTAATATTAAAAAACATATATATATATGTTTATAGTTATATAAGAAGTTTTTTTTGTTATAATTATTTAAAAACCAGATTCTTTCAATATAAAAATATGTCGATATTAAAAATAACCAAAGAAACATGCCTACAACAGCTACACCATCAACTGCAACTTTAGTAAAATCAATATTGAACTCTATGGAAGAGGAAAAAAATAAAGAAAATATAAATATTGATGGAAATCAAAATTACGAAAATGTAAATAAAGAAACAAGATATTATAGACCCTTTCTAAATTTAAAAGAAAGATTATCACAAATATGGATGAATTATTATACTATTTCTATTGTTTTAATAATATTAAAATTGTTAATGTTATATAAATCTTTGAATAATTCTTTAATTAATTCTAAAGAAACTACTATTGGAGTATGTACAAATATAGAAACTTTATTAGATAAATTCCTAAATAATTTTAATAAACTTGCAATTAAAACTTCAAATTATTTAATTATACAAACTATAAATACAACTTATAAATTAGTACTAGATTCATTTGAATTAACTTTGATAATTGCAGAAGCACTTATATTATTCATGATTGATACCACAATTGGAACTTACTTATGCCTTATTGTGTCTGCAATAGATAGTACTGTTGAAGTGGCAACAAATGCCACTATGGCTGTAATTGGTGTTGCAAATGATACAATGATTGAATTCGCACAAGATTTACAAGGAAGTTTAAATATTGTATCAAAAGTTGTTAATTCGCTTATTGATGCAGCAAATAGTATAAAGAATTTTTTCACAGGCGGTAATAGTGATAATGAAAATAATGTTAATTCAGGTATTAAAAATATAAATCTTACAATAAGTTCTTTACAGAATTGGAAAATTGATTCAAGTATTAATGAAAAATTAACAAATTTAAGTAGTGAAACACCTGATTTTGATGATGTACAGGAAGAATTAGAAAATTTTATAAGTATACCTTTCAGTTTAATTAAAGAAAATATTTCATCAAGAAAAAACAAAACTTATACGGTACAAGATTTACAATCCTATTTTTCAAAAGAAACAAATAACAGAAATCAAAATAATACACTTGGGTTTTGTAATGAAAATACAATTGAATTAGTTGATGAATTTTATAACCATGCTTTGCAGTTATTGAAAAAGACAATGAAGGTTTTAATTATTTGTATTTTAATATGTTTAGTTATTTCACTTATATTTGAAATATTAGTAACGGTTAAAAATTGGAGACATTTGAATAAAATTTCAGATATGATAATTTTAGAAAATAAAGATATAGATGATAAGTATGATAACTTTAATTATAATAGTGAAACTAATAATTATAACAATAATGAAGAGAAATATAACAATATGCAAAATATTAAATCAAAGAAAATAATTAATATGATTGAACTTTCAAAATACAGATATAAATTATTCTTTCAAGAAATACTAAACAAATTAAGTACAAAAGATCCACAAACTTTGCAAATTTCAAATAGCGTCAAAATAAATAAATTCAATTGGTTTGTTTCTTATAATTTTTCAACTATCCCGTCAACAATATTATTATTTGGGATATTAGGTGTAGTTTGCTTCATTTTCCAGTATATAATAATTGTAAATTTACAAAATTTAAAATTTGATGAAGTTAGTAATAGCTCTTTAGCACAAGGTTCTAAGGCTATTATTGAAGAAAATTTAAATAAAACTTTGACCACTTGGTCGATTGATACAAATGATTATATTAGTCTACTTGAAGATGATATGAATACAGATTTTTTAGAATGGACACATAATTCAACAGGTACATTAAACGAAACAGTTACTAAATATATGGACGAAATGGATGCTAAGATAGATGCTATATTTAAAGACACTCCCTTATACGATCCTATAAAAATTGTCGTTGGTTGTACTATTGAAAGAAAATTGGTTAAGATTCAAAAAGGCTTAACTTTTATCAATGAAAAGAGTCAGATTGAATTACCAAGAGTAAACTCTACGGCTCTTTACGATTCCTTAACCAGTGAAGATGATAAGGACGATTATTATGATTATGAAGTTGAAGATATTAATTATACGGAAACCAGTAAAAGAAGTATCGATATTGATAGTGAATTAGATTCCTTTCAAGAAGAAATGAAAAATATTTATTATCAGACTATAGAAGTTTGTAAAAGATCGATTTTTCTAGAGTTATGGATATCATTAGGAGTATTAACTCTATGGTTGATTAATTTTTTCATTGGATTATTGATTTTCATAATCAAAGAATCAAAATATAAGAATAACAAATTGAAAAATCCGTTGGGGAATAGTAGTTATCTCTTACCTTCAACTTTATTAAACAATGAAAAATTTGAAAGTGAAGAGAATTTATTCAAGAATTATACTTACGGTGATATATATAAAAGTCAAACTTCTCAAGATTCAATCTTTGACTATCAAGGTATGAGGGAAAAAAATGTAAATGAAGAAGCAAAAGCAACTCCTATGAGAATGAACGAAGCGTTGAATATGATGCTGCATAACATGCTTAGGACACCAAAGAAAACGGAAAGTCCGGTTTCTACTAATGATAAAGTAAGGGGAAAAAAGGATAAATTACCAGTTACTCCAGAAGATCAAATTGGTACAAATTTCCAGATTCCAGATATTAAGATAACGCCTTATAACGAGAATATAAAGAATAAATTCAATGATTCAAATTTTTATCCTCAAGTATCTAGTAGTGATGATAGTGTAAGTAGTTATGATGATCCTACCTCATCACGGGCATTAAGATGGAATCCATAGATTACTATTACTGTATTTTTTTATAAATTTTATTTAATGTTCTTTTTTTTTATTTGTTTATAAATCTAATAAAATGTAAGCTTGTATTATAAATATATATGAACGTAATTATATAATAACTTAATGATTGGAATTAATCTACAGAGAGGGAAACGATTTTGAGCGAAATGAATAAATAGATAAGAAAGAGTATATAATTAATCCTTTCTCTTTTTAGATGAAGATTCATCATCATCATCTTCATCATGTTTTCTCTTTTTCTCTTTCTTTTCTTTCTTTTCCTTTTTATCTTTCTTTTCCTTCTTTTCCTTTTTGTCTTTCTTTTCCTTCTTTTCCTTTTTATCTTTCTTTTCTTTCTTTAATAAAGGATTTTCTCTGACTTCTTCTTCAGGAGCAACATAATCTTTTTCTCTTTCTTGATCTTTTATTTCTTTCATTTCTTCTTGCTTTTGTTTCTTTTCTTGTAATTCTTTAACTCTTTTCTCCTTTTTAGCTAAGAAATATTCACCACTTTCAATTTGGAGATCAATCTTACGAGGAGTTTGTTGTGGTGGGAATGGAGTATAAACTTTCTTTTCTTTACCTTTAGCTCTATCATCTTTGACTTGTTTAGGTAATTTACGAGCAACATTCTTCTTTTTGAAATTTGGTAAAAATCTTGACCAATCTTCTTCAGCTAATTCTGGTCTTTTAGCCAATTCTTTTTTAACCATCAATTCTTTAATATAATAAATTGGATGTATATTTTTCATACAATCTTCAATAACTCTACGTATAACTTTTAAAGATTTATGTGGACCCATAACAGCAACTGTATTACCTTGGACTAACATATAACAACCAGTTAATAATTCTAAAGCTTTTAAAGTATTACCATTTGGACCAATTAATCTTTGTCTTCTCTTAATAAATCTTTCTTTATTTGAAACAAAATTACCAATTTTAATAATTTCACAAGCTATATCATCTTGTAAAATTTTAGAAGCTTGTGGGAATGGAACTGATCTAGCTAATAATTTAATTAAATCTCTAGCGTTTAGAATTTGAGCAGGATCAAATGTTTTTCTTGTTGTTTTAACTGTCATTGAACCTTCCACAAGATCTAATGTACAATCAATGTGATGCTTACCTAGAGCTTTCGTCACATCACCCCAAATTTGTTTTAAATATTCTTCTCTATATTTTGGGAATAATGTCATAAATGAAGATTCTTCTAAGAATGGAGAACCTGAAGTATTATCTTCTGGAGTGAATTCATCAATCTTCCATTTATCAATATCTGGAGTATCCCATGGTTTATCACGATTATGTGTCGAGACCATTTTTCTAAAATTATTTATTTGTTTATTTGTTTTAAATAATTAATGAGTAGTAGATATATAAAATTGTAAAGATATATAGAAAACTGGCTATATAATTTTACTATATAATTTTAAATATATAAATGTAATAGGATAACATGTTTGTTTGTTCTGATAGATAAAGATTGTATCTAATATCTAAAATTTTTCTTCCCATACTAAATAAAATTTCCCTTTTAAAAAAAAATTTTAAGATAAAAGAGAGAGAGAAAATAAATAAAATAAAATAAAATAAAAAAAAGAATTTAAAGAAAATTTACTGGTGATTATGTAATAGAGCGTATTAAAATGTGATGTACGGGTGTATGCCATATTAATTCTCAAAGTATCAATTTTCATGTAAGGAAAAAGAAAATTTTTTGTAAGGGGAAAAAATTATAATGAGAACTAATTGTTAACGGAGTTTTGTAATGTAAGATAACATCAGAAGAATATCAAACAAGGCCAGTATTGAGGGCAAATCAAGAGTAAAACGGGCTGAAATAAAATAGTATTTTAAAGGTGGTGTCAGTGATATTTGATTTGAAAAAAAGGGTAATCCAAGAAAAGCTATAGTTTAAGTCATATAAGGAGGGTTCAAGATGGCAAAACAACAGAGTAATAGTAGAAAATCTGGTTCAAAGAATACTGCTAATAACAATAAGAAGAAATCATCTACTGGTATTTCTAAGAAGCAAATAAAGGCTAAAACAAAGGCCTCAAAAGTGATGTTAGAGAAATTGAACAGAGAGACTACAACAGATGATGTCAATCATGTTGTATTAATAAACAATGTTGGTTCTTCTAATCCAAATAACGAAGAAGATAAATTGATTGGATTAAAATCATTAAAGAATTTGAAGAAGGATCATAAATCTGATATAGAAACTAGTAAAGCTATTAAAGATAGTAAAGAAAAGACAAATCAAGATATCGCTGCTCAATTGGAGTTAATCAGTGGATTTAAATTTTGAATTTAATATCATATCCAATATCATGGCTTAACAAAAGAAAGTTATTGAGTGGTCAATAGTTTTTCATCGTGTTATGTTTTAGTGACTTACTAGAGATCAAGAATGATTATATGAATCTCTACATGGTTTTATCTATATATCTGTACATCAGACTTTATATTTATATAACAATAAATAAACACTTTTCATTTTAGAATTTTTTTACTTTTGGATATTGTAAGAAATGTAGTTCATTAATGAACCAAATGATATCAGATAATTTCACATGCTATTCATCAATACGAGATCAGATGAGACAAGACAAGACAAAATAATTGCGTTTAAGAGGGGAAGCGCAATCTGAAAGTCGATTTCAATTAAGCGCCAGTAAAAATTGCAACAAACTAGCTGTTGCTTTGAAACAAGATCAAACGGAAAGAAAAGACTCTACAGCCATACAGCCTCTCAGGTGTTCGCACTGCGCTGAGTCACGATCCAGTCCACACCCAGAAAGCGGGCCTCTAATCCAGCTCATGTGGGGAGATGCACGGCTAAGTACCACACACAACGCTGCTCGTCATGCAAACAGGTCGATAGTCTTCTGATGTACAATCTTGTCATCTCCTGCAGTGGCAGACCAGTGTCCAGGAGCTCACCCAGGTTAATATTGACAAAACGCTGTTGTTCTCCACCCCTGTTTTCCTGTGTTGACCTTTGTTGATAAGTTGCTTGTGTGTAATTTTAAGGCAAGGCTTTATAAGTATCTGATTTGTCCATGGGTCAGACGACATAAAAAAAGGAGAGTCTAGGGATCTTATCGTTGGAGCACCCAATCACTGGCTGGCAACCAACAACCTTTCTCTCAATGGCGCTTTCACGCTCTCGGGCCAGGGAACACACCCACAACAGGACAGTACACTACCAGACACCCGCAGAAGGTGGGATTTCCTGTTGCGGAAATCGCATGCAACGGCGTGCAGTGGTTTGGCACCTTTTGCAGAGAGCCGCAGGAACCTGCAAGCCTCTGTCTACTCTTTGTCTACTCTCTGTTTATTTACTGTGTTTACTCTCTATTCGCTCTCTGTTTACCTTTGTGTTGGCTGGCTTACTTGTGTACTGTGTACCACTCCAGACTCTCCTTCTCTGGGTTCGCTTCAGTTATTGGCTGAATGAGCACCCGCTACTCCGTTTCAATCTCTGGCTTCACTCCTAGATGGAAACAACGAGGATACAGAGACCCTGAGAGCACTGATAAAAGGAGAAAAAATGCGTCGATGCAGCACGGCTTGTCTTCTTCCCAGGTTGTTTCTCTCGCACTCCCAATGCATCCGGCAGTTTGTCCCCCAGCCGTTACGCTCCCCATCGATCCGCTCACACTGCCAGAAAAGAAAAATTGTCAACAAATGTCAACAAATAACCATCTTCACTAGTATCTTTAGATGTGCACGCACTTCTTTTCTAAACGGTGTTAAATATATTGTCCTTTTGCTTTCCCTTTCACTTGCGCTTGCAATCATTGTTGAGTGATTGCGCAATATCAAATCAAATAAACAGAAGACATAGCCAGCGAGCAAAAGGAGAAAGGACGAGACAAGATACCCTATGTATAAAACTCAGCGAAATGATCTCAAGTCAACAGCCACTCTACACGCTTCTTTGTATTCACACATCTGCGGCATTGTCCAAAATTTTCTTAAACTCCTCCACCTACCCCAACAAATAGCGTGCCGGTTTTGTTCTGTCTTTCGATATGCTCTCTCCAATAGCCCTTAATCCGAGCCATTTTCATTTCAAAGTCACCCAATGACAGTCGGGGATCAGACTTTGAGCCATACCTTGCCTCTGTCTCTTCTGGTCAAGTCCCTGGCTGTGTCAATATTAAATACAACCACCACAGATGCTGGTGCTGATCCCAGACAGGTCCGGGCCAGCGTGCGCTAGAGCAGAACAGACCAGACAAGGCAGCCGCAGATTCTCGAGAGCTTCTTAAGCAAGGGGCGGCGGCCAGAGCAGGGTCACACTCCAGCGCAGCCCGCGGGGCTAACAAGACGCTGCCAGATCCCTGCAGCTTGCCTAAGCAGCTCGCTCCCGCAACCGAGAAAGCCATGGTGTCGTGGCTGTCACCTGTTGAGCCTCACACTGCAGACAGCAGCCAAACAAGGAAACAAGGATTTTCAACAATGAAAGTGAAGATAGAGAAGAACTTAATAAGTAATTAATAAATAAACAACAATAAAGAAAAATTAAGATAATACACTTCAAGTTTAAATAGTAAAAATTTTACTTTGTAAAGATTGAATCAAAACATTACTGCTTTCATCTATTTACGGTTTTCATTAAGGGTTGTATAAACAAAAAATCATCTCTGATATAGCACCAATTTTTATTCTCCATTGTATACTAAATAAAACTTTATATGATCCAAGCCGATCCATATATTATCTACAACCCACTACTATACACTACTTACCAACTTGGTGTATTCTTAGTCCATTTTGATCCTATTCTTATACTTGGTACCTACAGTACTTTGTCAAGCATTGGGAAAATTGAATTTTGAAATCAACAAGAGGAAAAACAAACACTAACCGTTTTCATTTGTATTCAATAGGTCATATCAATAATATTATATTCTATTCTACTCTTAAAACAATATTTTAAAATCCATTCATTTGACCATCACCAATCTCATTCATTCAAAAGAGACATATCAGTATCATTACACTCTTGTATTTTTATTTTTTATCACTCCTTTCGTTGTTATTATAAATCATTGAAAACACTCCAACATCCATCCAAATTCAAAAACATACCCCCCTAATAATCATCTAATATATTACTACTGTCATATTGTCATATAACAAAGATACTCTTCATCACATTTTCTTAGATCTTTTTTTTTTATTTCCACTTATTTTTGCATTCACTTCAATTCAAATTAGAATATGTATATTCTCTTTATTTAAAAATTCTTATTTATTTACTATTAATCCAACTATAAAGTCACTCATTAAACTATAATTTATAGAACGTTCTCAATTTTGCATATAGACACACACATAGACATACACATACATACACTCATTCACTAAATTACTTAAATAACTTAAAAAAAATATATCGTATAACAGATATTAATATAAATAATGTCAATTAACGATAATCGATTGATAAATATTATCGATAAATTTCAAAAATTAACAGAAAAATCAACTAGAGAATTACAAATAAATTCACAATTAAATTCAAAATTAAATAATTCAAAGACAAAATTATTAGAAAATGAAAATAAAATTGATGAATTAATTACTAAATCTGCTAATTTAGATATTTTTTTAGAACATTTAACTTCATTGATTTTAAGATCTGAATTTTTAGAATCACAATTAAATAATTTTGAAAGATCAATAGATAATAATACCATTTATTCTAGCTCTAAAGATGAATCATTCGATGGAGGTTCTTTAATAGATCCGAATAAAAAATTACACTTAGATTGGAGAACAACACAGACAACTTACGAAAATTTATGCTTAGAATATAAATACTTAAGTGATCAGATTAAATTAGCAAATGGTTACTTCCCAGCATCATCAACATCAACAGCAACATCATCAAATATAACCCCATCAGATACATATACACGTACATCAGCCACAATACCGAACCATGAGACACATAATCACGTCTTGAATAGACTCCAGTCAAATTGCTCCTCTAATCTACACGAATCAGTGACATCGAACGTAAGCTTAAACGAGTCATTATTTTCTATAAGTTCAAAAACAACAAATACTTCAAGTTTTTCAAATGTTCATGAAACCGCAAACAATAATCACCATCAACACTACCACCAGAAACCTAATAAATACAACAACTACAATATTAATAATAACAACAATACAGTCTTGAATCATAATTACACTTTTGATACCGGCTCATTCGATAGCTTGAATGATATACATAATTTTAATGACGATAGGCATTTCAGTAAAGATTCGGTAAAGAATACTACTGATAAACTCAATGTGAATAAGAGAAGATTAATGAAAAAGGAAAGTTTCTTACAAATTCCAAAACATCATATAGACACAACTGTACAAAGACCGTCTCTTTTATATACTTCTTCCGTATCTTCAACTGCATCAATACTGAATCGTAATTTCTCACACTACGATGATGATTTACAAGAAGATGAAGATGATGGTATAGAGTTTAAGAATTTAAGAAATTTCCATTTCAATTCTACTTCAAGTTACTCATCGATTTATTCAACAAAAAGAAAAATGAAAAAATCAGATAGAAATAGAAGAAGAACCATTTGTTCAACTACAGCTTCTTATGATAGTAACGATAAGTTACCAACAATAGATGAAATGGATTCAAGTAGCTCAACTTCTTCATCTAATAAGACTTTGAAAAATTCATTGAAATCAATTTCACCTTCTCCTCCAAGAAGTTCTGTTTCATTTCATAGAAGATTTGCTTCATTACCTGAAAACATTTCTTCATTTACATATATCCATGGTAAAAATAATAATAACAATCAAGATGAATTTAATGAGATTATGGATGAAACCACAGACAGTTTGGATCCTGACACTTCTTTTAATAACGATACAATAATTATTCATAAGTTGAATAACAATATGTTAAATGATATCTTAGATAATGACCTGAATAACACATTTAACATAGATAAGACATTCATTAAAGAAGAAAATACCGATACTAGCCGCATCAAATTTAGATCCCCTTTTATAACTGATGAAAACCTTGAAAAAAATAACAAGCTCGTTAATTCTGATATACTAGATAACTCCAATATCGCCAATCTAAGACATTTTGCATCCCATGATACAGGTTTAAATAAAAGATCAAATTGGAATATTATTTATAATAGTAATCTCACTAAGGACTCTAATAATAATAACAACAACAACAATAATAATGTTGATATACCAAAACCAATTTTATCAATGGACCAGGCTCATGCTACTTTAATCACATCTTCTCCAAATACTCAGAAGATTAAAAATACTGATTATATCATTCATAATAAGAAATCTTTCCCCGATATTTCTCCTTCGATGACTAATGTTACCACTAGTGTACAACCTGCAAAATCAAATGTAAACAATAAATTTCAATCACTTCTTCCAACAATTCAAGATACTTCGTTTAATGATTTGGACTTAGATTCTGATTCCGATTCTGATTCCGACTCGGACTCTGATTATGATGACGATGCTAATTGTGCAGCTAGTGTTCGCTCTTTGGAAACATTCGGTAACGAAGATGCTCAACCATTCTTTATCGACGGTGATGTCAATGAACATGAATCAGAAGAATTTGAACAGTTTAATTCAAATGCTAATGAAAATACACACTCTGATGTCATACAGGATAAATCTATTGATTGCTTTGAAGGATTTGATGTCAATAAAGAGTATATTCCAAAACAAAGATTGTTACGTTCAAAATCTCATGAAAGTATATTTTCAACTCTGAAAGATAAACAAGTGAAAGCAAAGACAAATAGTGAAAAATTAAAATCACAGACTTTTAAATGGTTACCAAAACCAAAGACAATAGTTACAACTTCTTTATCATTATCAAATCAATCTTCAAATTTGGGAATGAATTCAAAACTGTACTCACCAATTGCTTCTCATTCAAATATCACTAGAAATCAAAACAGTGTTACCAGTGATGGTATGAATACCCCTTCATCAGTTGTTCACCCAGCATCCCAACACAATCAAACATCATCCTTATCAGTATCACCCACTGCTATTTCTGCAAAGAAAGCAAATTTAAGAGTTTCAAGTCGTGATATGTTGCATAGTTTCATTGAACACAATAATAATTCTAATATTAACAATAACGGAATATCTTGGATATCAAATAGACTTATTCCTACTCTCACTTCAACAACAAACAATCAAAATCAAAATCAGAATCAAAATCAAGAATCTGTCGCCAAGAATGATACTGATGATAATAGTAATACAAACAACAACCTTTCTTCGAGACTTGGTTCTTTTGAAACTTCCTTCTTGAAATACCTGTATGTTGAACAAGCACCAGAGATGGGCCTAAATTCGACACCTAGTAACCCATTTACTGAAAACCAGAGTCCATTTCATAGCGTTTTTTCAAATTATCACTCATCAGAAGTTGCTGAGACCATATCTGATTCACCTCCATTAAGAGAAGATCAAAAGGCGGTTAGAAATTCACTTCAAGATAGTCACAAAAATGGAACACAAAAAAATCCTCATCAATCAACAAGTGAATCAACAAATGAAGCAGTTTCTAAAAAAGAGGTACCTGCATCTACATCAAATGCATTGCCAATATCATTAACCGAAGAGCAAGAATTAACATTAACTCCTACCTTGTCTTCATCTTCACTTATATCAGGCCAAAATCTCTCCATTAGTGCTTCATCATTATCTTCAACTGCTCTTTCACATTTAGGTTCTTTGGTTTCACATTTAATTCCAGATTCAACTGTTGCATATGCCGACGTTGGTAAAATATTAAATCCAGATCCACCGTCACCTAGAAGAGTTCTTAAATCGAGAGATCCACGAAAACTAGAAACTTATAGATATATACGTAACAACAATGAAACAAGCTCATTCATACTAATAGACACTACTGCAAGACATACCAGAAGAGATTTCAGAAGTAAGTCAATTGAGTCACGTATAGAGCTAAACAAACAATACCAAAGAGGTTTATACAACCAGAGAAATCCAACCAGAAATTCCACTAATTTTGGTAATGGCCAAAATCTAGGTTCTTTCACAGGATCTCATTCTACTTTGTATTTAACCAAAAATGGTAACAAAGTCGTCCAACATGGTGCGGCTTCAAGTATGAATAACCATGTTTTATCTACCAGGGTTAGCCACAACTCTTTAAAAGAAGCTCTAGATAGTTCATTCTTTTGATACATGATTCATTATAGTGTCCCAAATCATATCATTTAATAAATCATTTTTTTTTCAAAAACTTTAATATTCTTTCAAATTTTATGCTTTTTCAAATTTACTTTTTAAAAATATTTTTTTCTTTTATTATATTACTTTCTTCTCCTTTTATTTCGGTTTCATCGGTTTATATATTATTTGCTACATACATACTTACCCTTAATGATTAATTTAACTTAGATAGTTTCTAAATATTAATATATATTTAAATCAACACTTTTTATACATCTGTGCAGTGCTTACTTGTAATAAGAATAGGTAAATTTTGTTTTTATTTTTTTTTATAAAAAAATATATATAAAACTTATATAAATAGTATACAACAATAATTAATAATACAAGCTCACCGCGAAGCCAGTTAATTACTCAAAACGACCACTTCTTGCAATGCTAGAAAGGTGTGAATTTTGTCTTCTGGCAATTTTTAAGCTATCTTCAATTACTTTAGCTTTTAACGAAGCAACAGCGGTGGGCATAGATGATGATTTTTTGGCTAGAATACTAGTAGCCTTACTAGTTAAATATGTAACTGAAGCCTTATTAGTACCTGATGATTTAGAGGTTGTTGTAACCTTAACTTCTTTTCTCTTCGTTTCTGTACCAATTTTAACTTGAACGTCTTGTGCTTTGATATTTCTCTTAAAACTTGTAGTTACTGAATGACTTCTGTTTGCAAAGACACCAATAATTTCGTCATCGCTATCGGCAGCATCCTCACTGTTGATTTCAACCTCTTCATCACTATCGATAGTTTCAACAGGTTTACTTGAAGATGCAGTATGTTTTGATTTCTTATTATGGGCCACTAATGTTCTCTTTGGTTGTGATTGCTGTTGTTGTTGTTGAGCGTTAAGTTTGTCAATATTAGTTGAAGAACATTTTTGTTTTAGCTTATTGAAAGAATCTGTATTTGTGACATTATCTTCTTCAATATCAGAACTTAAATAATGTTGCTTATATGCTAAAGATTCATTTTGCTCATGTTCATCATTTGGATTTGAGTTAAGAAATGAAAGAGATTTTTGAATTTGAACTCTTGTAATCTTTATCTTCTTCTTAGAATGTTTTGATTCAATATCGGCTGATTCTTCACTTGCACTTCTCTTCTTATTATCAACAAATGGATCGTCACTATTAACATCACTGTCTTTAGAGTTTCTTCTGTCTAATTCATTGAATGAAATATCTGCAACATTGTCATTATCACTAGCGGCTTCTGCACCAAAACAGTTATCTTCAATTATATATGATTTAGTTGAAGTTGAAGCAATACTTTCAAAGAATGCCTTTGAGTTTTCATTTTTAGCAAGACTAGATATTTTCTTATTCTGCAAAAGTAAGTCACGTTGCTTTTGTGCTCTATAAGCATAAAATTTTCTTGCTAATTCTTCATCTTCATCACTTAATTCAAGATCATAGGCACCATCACGAGCTCTTCTATTTCTTAAAGCACCAGTTTTAAGATCGTGATATAATTTTTTGATCATTTCATCATCTTTGCTTAACTCTTCTTCAGCCATATTTTGTCTAATTTTGTTAACATCGGCTTTAACATTAGAGCCATCGTCAAGCATTTTTTCATCTTCACTATTTTCCAAATCTGAGCCTTCTCCATCAATACCTCCAAGTCCTTGCCATTCATCTTCAGATTCAACAGCTTCCTGTTCTAAGATTTGACCCATTCCTTTCTTCTTGTATTCCAATTGTTTTTTCTTAATTTTCAACTCATGTAATTTCTTAGCGGCTCTTATTCTTTCAAGCCTTAACAATTTTGTCTCTTCATCTTCATGATCAGACTCAACTTCTTCATCACTGGAGCTGCTTTCATCATCTGCTTTATCGTTTTCATCTTCATCATCCTCCTTTTGGCTGCCTTTGACAACGTTAGAAAGTCCTAAGTTAATTTTTTTAGATTTGACTGGAGATTTCTGAGAAGAAAATGGTTCCTCTTGTTCACGAATTGGTGAAAAAACTGATTTAAGAGAACGTGATTTTCTAGAGTTATCAACAACACGATCCTCATCGTCCTCATCATCTTCTGCATCTCCGTCTTTCTCATTTTTCTGTGTTTGATCATCTTCTAAAATTGCCTGTGTCAATGAAAATGATTTTGGTTGTTCAATAATTTCATCAGATTGAGTATCAGGTAAGAAATTTTGACTATCTAAAATTTTATTACGTTGTTCAATAAACGAATCGTCTTCGGCGGTAAAAATATTCTTATTTTCCCTTTCCGAGAAGCTAACTGCTGTATTTAAATTTGAATCTATTGAATCATCGTTGACATCGTTATCTTCCGCATCATTATTATTCAATTCAAAAGAAGTTTTTTCATATTCATTATCGTCAAATACGATTTCCTGTTTTTTCTGTAAATCTTTTACAACATCAGCACCGGTTAGATCTTTCAAAGATTTATTATTAGGTAAAGTTGATTCAAAAGCATCTGACAGAGACATATTTCTAAAAAAGTTGTTTGCGCTGTTGTTCAATGAGACAGAATTATCTTGAGTGGATACTAATTTTAATGAAGGATCAAGATTTTCTTTTTCGTTGTCTGAAAGGTCGTTAACTTCTTGAATATTATCATCAATAAAATTTTCTTTTGGTTCTTCTTCCCCTTCTTCCTCAACTTCACTTTCTGCATCATCTTCAATTTCATTTTCTGAATATTCTGATTCGTCTTCATCATCATCACTTTCTTTCAATTCACCAGTGAGTAATAATTTTTGTCTTCTCTTATGTTCTCTTTCTCTTTCAGCTAATCTTTTAACGTGATCTCTTTCTTTTTGTAATAATTCTTCCATATCGACTTCTTCTTCGATTAATTTATTATTATAAGATTCATCAACATGATGTTTTTCTTTTTCAATTTTCAATTGTTGCATTGCCTTTTTCTTTAAAATTTTTGATAATTTTTTAGAATTAACGTTATTACCCATAATAATTCTTTTATTCTTTATTGGTGATTTAATTGTCATTTTATTTGCAAATTTTCTTCTAAATTCTAATAAAGTTCTCTTTGATACAGAAGAATTATTATTTATTATATCATTATCAGATTCAGAATCAGATAATTCTATTGCTGCTACAGCAGCTGAAGATTTTTTAGAGTCATTTGAAATTCTGTTATCACCAATAGATTTATTATTTATCGTAGTAACTTTTGATTGTGTTTCTATTGGTAAAATATTTAAAATTGGAGATTTAATGATTTTTGAATTTGGTAATATTGACGTTGAGTTTTTCAAAGGTGATGTTAAAGGTGAATTATTATTATTATTATTTTTATTATTTTCAAAGATTTCTTCATATTCATCATTATCAGAATCTTTATCAAATCCATCAATTAAATTCTTAACGTCAAATTTATCAGAAGATTTCTTTTTAGGAACAAAATAACCCTTTTTAAGAATTTCATTTTGTTTAACTAAAGATTTTTTCTCATCAACTGCAATTGATTTCTTTGTTTTAACAGAGACGCGGTTTTTAATGCCCATTTCGTCATCATATTCATCTTGATCATCTTTATGAATGGATTGATTTTCTTTTTCTTCTTCTAATAATTTTGCCTTTAATTTTTCTTCTTCAATTATACGATTTTTCAGTTTTTCGTTGATTCTAGCTTGAATTTTTTCTTCTCTTGTCATTTCTTTATAATTTGGAATATTTTCCATAATTATGGTATTCTCTTCTTGTGGTTTATTTTCAGGTTCTATTTCCATATCTTCATCATCATCATCTTCATCTTCAGCAACAAATAAAGAGTTTAGATTTGATTTATGTTTTGGAAGAGTTACTTCTTCAGATTCAGATTCAGATTCATCTTCTTCGTTTTCAATGTCAAATTGTGATTTGCCGGTGATTTGGGTATGAGTTGGTTGAGTTTGAGTTTGAGTCTGGGATTGAGATTCAACTTGTACTGGTTGAGTCTTTTCTAACTTTTGAGTCTTTTCTAGTTGTTGAGTCTTTTCTAGTTGCTGAGTCTTTTCTATTTGTTGAGTTGTGTCTTCAATTTGTTGAGTTGAGTCAATATCTTGAGTCATTTTTATAACAACAGGCTGAGTAGCATCTACGTTTGTAGAAGTAATTACTTTATCATTATCATCATCATATTCGTTTTCTTCTTCTTTATAATCATTTTTTTCTTGAACTTCTTCGTCATCTTCATCATCGTTCTGTGAATTTGGAAGACTTGAGCGTAAGTATTTCTTGATTGGATCTGATGAGATATCCTGATCATTTTCATTTTCATCTTCATCTTCAAGACTGTTTTCCTTTTCATCATTACGTTTACCGTTTAATCTACTCATAACATTTGAGATTAATTTTGAGTTAAGACCGAGTAATTGACCTAAATGTGAACTTGTATTCGCAGACGCTTTCTTTTCCATTGATGCAACTTCTGCTTCGTTGTCAACGTATAAGAAACTACCGTTATCAATATTATTATCTTGAGTTATGTTTGATGAAGCAGATTTAAAGATATCAAAATTTGCGAAATTCAAATCATTTGTTTCATTTGAATTTGAAGTTGAGTTTATCAGTTGAGTCTGAGAGAAAAGACTTATATTATGTATATTACTATTGTTATCATCATCATCATCATCGTCATTATTATTTCTATTTTGTGTCTGTGATTGTGATTGTGTCTGTGTATTGCTTGCTTGTTGGTTATATGTCTTCAAGTTTCCAGACAAGTCTTCTATATCATCAAAGAGATCCATTTTGAAATAATTTTATTCAACCTAGTGGTTTTCTTGTTTGTTCTTTAGACACAGACGAGTTAGCAGTGGGAAGAAAAAAAGAAGTTAAATTTTTAAATACCAGGTGACTCTAATAAGACTAGTAAGACTAGTAAGACAAGACAAGACAAGGCAAGGCATAGCATAGCAAAGCAAAGCAAAGAAAGTAAATTGGTATAACGGTACTCTAAACAAGCAAACAAACAAGACAGAACAAACAGGGTTGATGCCCTGATGGAAGAACAAAGGAGCCAGAGGTTTAACTGTAGAACGCGTAATAAAACCATAAACACAAACCAAACAAAGGATCTTAAGCACAGGTGAGACTAATTGGGAAATCGAGAGTGTAGCCAGTGAGTGAGTGTGAGGCTCGCGCACGGTACATTTATTTCCTACGCGGTATATTTGTCTCCTACGCGGTAGTTAATTTGAAGCACAAAGCGACACGCTCTATACATCGATGATGATATAAAAAAACACAGTCAGGTGATAATCCCAAAGCATGAAACATGGTATAAATACAGTGCAGCTACATATGATACGATTATGCTGTAAACGACGCATCGACGCGCGTCTGCGGAGTTTCAGCTATCTGAGATTGTCTGCTCATCGAATTAGTGTGTCTGTAATTGAGTCTCTGCTGCTCGCCGGTGCAAAACGCGGAGTGCACCCAAGGACCACGCAAGAATCACAGGCCAGCCAGAGTGGATTCACGATAGATTCACGCGGATTCTACCCAGCATGGCCCTTGCAGGAGACCAACGAACAACCAGACACACCGAAACAGAGAGAGAAACAAGAGAACAAGAGAGAACAAGAGAACAAGAGAAGCAGACTCAGAGGAATACCGTCTCACCACAACAAGCACAACAAGGTGAAGAAGCACGACCAACTAGACAGAGTTCAACCTCCCATCTCTGTGCCAATACATCAATCACAAACACTGGCAGAGTAGCCACCACTACATTCAGTATGTCATCGTCTCGTTGGCTGTATGTCGCTTTCCACCCACACAGCACAGCATGGACTCCGCTGTCTATATACCATTTCCCCTAACATCGATTCTCAACGTTTTGGCGTCTTAGCAAATGTTGAATTTTGATATCATATCTATAGTGATCAGTGAATGATTCAGGCTATTGGGTAAGATACAACATCTCAATGATCTGTATTTCAATATTTATTGAAATTTATATACTAATATATTATATTGTATACTGTATGATTCTCCATCCATATAGATCTTGTAAATTATAGAAACTTATACATAACAAAGTGAGTATATTAAAATTCAAAATTAATATAGTTTATCAGATTCGGATATTATATTATATCAGACATATTTATATATTGATATTAATTTAAAGATTATTTTAGTATACTAACATACATTTTCTCGACAATTTAATCCTAATTGTTTTTCTGCTTTTTTTTATTCAATAGAATGTCATCAACTGTTTCAACTACACCATCAAGTACTTTAATTGATTCCAAGTGGGATCTTGTCTTATCAAATGCTATAGTTAAAACAGGATTAGGTTTCGGTGCTGGTGTTTTAGCATCTGTCTTAGTTTTCAGAAGAAGATCATTCCCAGTTTGGATTGGTGTTGGTTTTGGTTTAGGTAGAGCTTATGCTGAAGGTGATTCTATTTTCAGATCATCTGGTTTGAGAGAAATCAAAGCTTAAAATTTTTCAAATAGACATATAACAACAGTAACAACAATATAACAACAACCACCATCACAACAATTTGAATCTTATTTATTTATTATATCATATATCATATATTTACTTATTTATTCATTCACACAATTTATACAATTAAATTAAAAATTATTATTTATTCTTATTTTTATCTTACATTATTTTATATTTATTTATTTATTTATTACAAAAATTTAATTAGTTATTTTTAACTAACTTATTTATTTATTTATTTATTTAATTCAACTTTTTATTCAAATTTTTTTCAATTCACAAAATGAAAATTATTAAAAAATTTTTAAATTACAATTTTTTCATAATTTTATTTATTATCATTAAAATAATGTAAAAATAACTGAATATATATATATATATAAAATCTATAATCTACTTTCTCTATTTGAATTATATAGTAATAATTCAACTTGAGTTAATATTCCACTAATTGAATATATTTCATTTAATCCATAATTTAAACAATTTATAATTTTTGTCTTTTTAGGATTATTATAGTGATATGTATTTGAATAATTTAAATTTAAATATGAAACTGAAACGTAACCTGTATTATACAGTGATGATGATGACGATGAAGAGGCGAGTGAAGAATCTAAGCCATTATTAGGCAATGCAATTGATGAAGAAGCGAAAGAAGATGTATTAGAAGCATGATAAGAATCGTTAGAAAGAAATGTATTATTATATGAATTTAAATATTTAAATTCAATGTTATAATCAACAATTTTTGTATTTTCCATTAATTTTGGGAATAAATTTAAAGATCTATTAATTAAAGTTTGTGTATCTGAATCTCTAGGTTTATCATAAAAATCATTAAATTGAATAGGACCACTTAAATTAAAATAAATTTTTTTACCTGCATAATTATTTAAATTTTCCAAATTATTATTATTATTATTATTAATATTAATAATATTATTATTTGTTGTTGTTGGTACTTGTGTTATTTTTGTTAATTGATTTAAATTTGAGCAATGTATTATTGGCATAAAATCATTAATATTATCATTTAAATTTAATGTTTTTTCAATTAAAATTGATTGATTTCTTAAAATGTTCATTAAATTATTTGAATTATTATTATTATTATTATTATTTAATTTATTAATTGAATTATTATTTGTATTTAAAGTATTTATAATTAAATTTGTTATAGGTAATTTAAAATCAATTAAAATTTTTGAAATATTATTATTATTATAATTTAAAATATTTGGTAAAATAATATGATTAAAATTAAAATTATTTTTAATTAATTCAAAATATAAATTATTTAAGAAAATTCTAATATTAATAATTAAACATAATGAATAAATTAAATTATTATTAATTTTATTTATTTCTAAGAAATTATGAATATTATTATTATTATTATTATTATTTAAATTTTTTGGTAAAAAATTTAAAAAATTATTTATTTTTTCAAAATTTTCTGAAATTAAGTAATTATTATTTATTAAATTTGAATTATTTGTTAAATAATTTAAATTTAAAAAAAAATTAATTGTATTTTTAAAATCAATAATTAAATTTAAATTTAAATTAATTGAATTATTAAAATAACTATTTTGATTAATTAAATTTATAATTGATAAATTTTTAACAAATTCTTGATTATTTATTAAATCATTTATTGTATTACTTGAAATTAAAATTATTTTTAAATTTTTATTTTTATCTAATAAATTTTTACAAATTGATAATGAAATTAAATTTAAACCAAATATTAAAATTGTATTTTCATTAACATTTATTAAATTATTATTATTAAAATTCATTTTTTTTTTTGGAATAAATAGCCGATTAGTTAGTTTAAAGTATTTAATTGAATCATAAATTGATCTATTTTTTTTAAAACCCTTTTTTTATCTTGTCCCTCTTTGACGTAAACTTTAAAACAAATTATAAAATTAAAGTGTTTATTAATGATGTATGAATGTATATGTCACAATTTAAAGATGATGTACTTGACGTGTATATACTTTATATGCTTGGTATGTGTATGTGAGTATGACTGGTACTTATTTTAAAATAAAGTATAAGATGAAGTGGAGATTGTGGAGATTGTGGAGATTGAGGAGATATAGGGTATGTACAATTATAACCAAAATTAAACGAATAAATAAATAAATAAATAATTCAATAAAAATTGATTGATAGTATCATCATTACACCTTCAAATATACTTTTACATCGATTTTTGTATAAGATCGTATGAAGATATTGTATGAAGATAGATTTAGAAAGAGTATAAGCGGCGGTTAGCGAGATGTTGGGATAGTTGATGATACAAGCGATGCACACAATTTCCCGATTGGGTAATTCCGTCTGCGTAGATAGCCACTATGGATTTATAGGCACTTATGGATTTATAGCTGAAGAAGGCCTGGGAGATCTGGGCTACAATTACACCAGTGAGCAATCGATGTGTGCCCAATCTTGTGGTGGCTGAGAGAAGAAAAAGAGCACGCAGCGAGGAAAGCTGGAAGGCAGACAAGCGGGGATAATGAACAGTGGAGATTGGAGATTGGTGCCGGCAAAGGATGCATATGAGCCAGAGGCACGGGCGAGAGTGCAGCTGGTGGGCGGGGCTGCTTCTGTGCTGCTTTTCTGTGGTGCTTGCTGGAGAGAAAACTCGTTGCAGAACTTGAGCAGCGGGTACAATTTCCGAGTTTGGCAGGTGAGACCTGACTTACTGGCAGGCAGGGAATGAGAGCGTCTGCACCCTGCAACGCCCTGTAGTCAGGCACCCCACCCCCACACTTCTGGCAGGGGAAGCAGGGCGGGTAAAGCGAGGTGGGGTCTGGCGATGGTGGACAGGGTAAATGAAATGCCGTGCAGTAAATCCTTCTCAGCAGCCCAATTCACGCTAAGACCAAACTCACATAAAGCATGGAAATTTCAAAAATAAAACAAAAGAAAAGAAAAGAAATGGAAATTGGCAAAATTAAAAAAATAACAAAAAAAAAAAGAAAAAAAAAAATAAATAAATACAATAGAGAAAATTCGAGAACAAAAAGAAATAACAAACAACCCCGCAATTTTAAAACAGTGTCATCTCCTTCGTTTTATTATATTCTATTTACATACTATTAATTGAACTATTTGAATAGTATAAGGCACAATTTTATTTCAATTGACATTATTTACTTACTTACTTACAACTTATATCTAATATCTTATATGTATTAAATAGAATTCAACTGAATTAAAGAAATTTATGAAAGTTACTTAATAATATATATATTTTTATTGTGTAACATTAAATTTTATTAATTTTTTGAAAATATATCTGAATTTGAATTCAAATTATACACACTAAGCATTTATAATTCATAAAAAAAAATTTGAAAAATATTTTTCTTGTTTCTAGAATAATTTTTATATACTTTGATATGCATAATTTTAAAATCAATTAAAAATTAATCAATCAATTAATTAATTAATTAGCGACAATTTTTCGCTAATTTAATGCTAATTGTAAATAAATTATTAAATATTTTAAATTTAAAAAATTAAAGATTAAAAATTAAGAAAAATTAGTACATTGCGCAGTTGTCAAGACCAATTATAAGTCATTGGTTTGATTACAATCATCATGACAACGAAAGTATTTGTGAAGAAAGTATTTGTGAAGAGAGTATCTGTTGAATCACAGTAAATGAACCATTAAGAGTCACATCAAACTGTCTATATTCACATATAGATGGACTCAATACTCTAATACTCTAATACTATAAGAGTTGTAAGAATTGTCTAAGACTCTAAGAAATCACTATAATCACTATCCAATATCCAAGAAACCTTCTGCGTCTGTCTGCATATTCCTCTGCGGCTCGCCAGAGAGAGGAGAGCGGAGGGAGCGGAGTCCAGAGCGCATTTCTTCATTTCTTCACCCAATCCAGCCTGCACTCCACTCTACATGGCTGCTCTGCAGGGCTCCTCTGTATGGTTAATCTGCATCTACACTTTCTCGCACTCCGCACTTTTCTCCTCATGCACTGTCCCAGCCTTGCCTTCTTTGCCTTCTGTACAAGTGCAAGACAATGACAATGACAATGACAATGGGCAATGGGCAATGGCCAATGGGCAATGGCCAACCCTCCAGCGCTTGCTTCATCCGTCGCCAACAGCCACACCGCCAGCCGCCATACCGCCAGCAGATGACGATGGCAAGATCCAGCAAACTAATCTTTACTAATCTAAACTAATTTAATACAATTGAAAAGAAAAGCTAAGTATATCGATACTTAACAGAAGAATGTACAAAGAAAAAAGGGAAATCACAAAGAAAAAATTGAAAGATATAAAGAAAAATACAGCAACAGAAAGAGAAGCAGAAATTGATATACAAATACAAGTAAGATCCTAAGGAACCTAGAGAATCTTGACAACTGAAAAAATTTAAAGAATTTTAACAAATCTAGCGATCCTAAGGACCCTATTAAACCTAAATATTTAAAGGAATCGAAGGAACCAAAGGAATTTAAGGAATTTTAGGAATTTTAGGAATTTTAGGAATTTTAGGAATTTAAAACATTTTAATAAAAGAAATAACACTCAATAATCAATAGTAATAATTAGTACTCGGGTTTCAATTTTATTACAAAAAACAAATAAATTTCTTATATGTATCATTCATCACTAAATTTTCAATCTCAATTTAATTCAATTTAATTCAATTTAATTTATTTCCCTTGTTTGAATAATTCACAACAATTAAATCTGTTATTTGTTTTGCATTTTACTTATTCCCCACTTTTCTTTAAATTAATATTTTATTCTCTTGTTGAAAATCAACTTCAATTTACTTTTTATTTCAATTGACAACCACAGTATTTAACTTAAACATTTTAATATCCTTTCATATCATATCATATCATATCATATCAAATAAGCATTTAAAATTTAAAATTTTAATATTTAAATTAAAAGTGCAATAGACTATTATTAACAATATATTCATATGTATACTACTTTACATACATACCTTACATATATATACTTTTTATATATGTATATATATATATATATATAAACGATTAAAATCTTGCAGAAAAAGACTTATGGATATTTGATTCATAATAAAATTTAATAAAATTTTTGTTCTTTTTCCAATATGACTCAAAAATTGAAATCAAAGTCAACAAATATAAACCCTGAAATAACTAACTCATCAACTGAAACAATGCCTATATCAATATCAACAGAAACGATATCTACATCTACAAATACAAAAAATACATCTACAGCTGCTCCACAACCGGCACTAACAGCACCAACAGCAACATCAACAGCAACAGAGAAATCGAATGTTACAACAACAAAAGCCACACCAACAAACAAAAGAAAAAAAGGTAAAGAAAAAATTATAATAGATAAAGATGAAGATGTTAAAATTAATCCTTTAAGTGTTTTAGGAAGATCTCATTATGCTTGTATAAGATGTAAAGCACAAAAGATTAAATGCTCAGGTGATAAACCAAGTTGTAATAATTGTATAACTGCAAAGAGACAAGATGATTGTCAATATCCATTTAAAGATAGAAAAATTATAATTTTAGAATCTCAATTATCAAAATTAACTGAAAAAATTGAATCTTTAGAAAATTTTATTTTAAAAAATGATAAATTAAATGAAATGGTTATTCTTAAAAATAATGAAAAATTAAATCATACAAGATTAAATAAAAACAATATTACAAATAATAATAATAATAATAATCAATCAGATCAAGATGATTCTGATGAATCAATTGAAAATCAAATTGATTACTCTAAATTAAATTCGTATGGATCTAAATTAGAATCAGCTTTGAGTTTATCATTTGGTGATTCTGAAGATTCAAATAAACATGAATATAATAATCACTCAAATAATTTATTAAATGGTCTTTACTCTCATAGAATTGAAGATTCTTTATTCATAAATAATTCAAATAATACAATAGTATTTAAATTACCTGAAAAATGGTTTACTCTAAAATTATTAGGTTATTGCTTTGATTTATTTAGAGATTCTCATTATTTATTTGAAGAAAATGATATTAGAATGAATATAGATTTATTATACAAAAATTTAAAATTTAATTCTTCTCAAGATTTATGTCAAATATTTGTTGCATTAGCAATTGGTGAACAAATTTTTTTCAGTGAAAAATCTCATTATATTAAAACTTCAAAATTAAATAATATTTTAGATGATGATAAAAGAAGTAACTCAAAATTAATGCTTAAAACACCTGGTTTGAAATTTTTTTTAATTGCTGTTAAATTATTCAATATTAATATTGAAACACCAAATTTATCAAATATTCAAACTGCTCTATTATTGGCTTATTATAACCAATCTTTAAATAGAATAACAACTTCTTATAATTATTTCGGTATTGCAATAAGATGGGCTTTATCAATAGGATTACACTTAAATACAAATTTTTTAAAAATTGATTCAATAGAAAAATTTAAAAGAAAAAAATTATGGTGGACTACTTTTGCATTAGATTCATTTGCAACTTCAAGGGTAAGATTACCATCTCATATAAATTTTGATCAAACTGATGTAGATTTATTAGATGAAAATGATGAAGCATTATGGAAAGGTTCAACTTCTTTAGCTGATCAAGTCTTGTTGTTGAAATTCACTGATAAAATTTATAATTCTGTTTATTCTTCAACAACAAGAAATTTGTTTGATTCAATAAATAATCCAAAAGATTGTGATAATCTAATACAAAATAATATCAACAATAACATAAATTCAAAATTGATTAATTCAAATGGCCAGACTTTACCACATCAACACCAATTACAGCAGTCACAACAGCCACAACAACAACATTTACAAAATCCACAACAACCATTACAACAACATCAAAATCAGGGAATCCAACAATCACAACAAACTCAAATCCAACAACTCCAACAACAGCAACAACAACCATTACTAAGAAAATCAAAAATTTTACCTCATGATTTAATTACAAATACAGTTGAACTATTAGATATGTTAGAAAATCATTGTGAATTATATTTAAAACAAAAATTTATAAATTTGGAAAAACAAATTGAATTAAATGATACAAAAAAAATTGATAAACATTTAATTCATACTTATTTAAAATTCAATCAATTTATTATAACTTCATGTAGACCTTTAACTTTATCTGCTTTTAAAAGTATTTTACCACAAAATAATTATAAAGTTAAAAGAATTATTAAAAAATGTATTGAAAGTGCTTGTAAAAATATAAAAGTTTTAGAAATTTTAAAAATTTTTAAAAAATTAATAACTTTTGATTATTGGCATTCACATTTTTGTTTTAATTCAGTTTTAATATTATTAATTAATTTATTTTCAAAGGATAAAAAGAAAAATGAAAATTATGATTATGAAATTAAAATTTTAATTATGGGTTTAAAATTATTAAAATTTATGTCAAATTGTGGTAATCATATTGCAAAAGATTCTTTCCAAAAATTAATTCAAGTTAAAAAATTATTTGATGATTCAGGTTTTAAAACTTTTAAATTAATTAGTGATAAATTATTAAAAAATGAAATTGAAATTGCGTTTGATGAAAATCTTGAATTATCTTCTTCTTCAGTTCTAAATACAAGTAATAATCATTTAGATATATTTGATGTTAATATTTATAATGATAATAATGTTAATATTAATGAAAATTCAGAATTTTGTAATTTTAATTTCTGTTCTTCAAATTCAAATAAAAATGGTTCATTATTATATGATTATGATGAAATTGAAATTAAATTAATTGAAAATTATAATAATAATAATTTCCAATTTTCAAACTCAACTAATAATAATATTCCAAATAATAATTCAAATTCTGTTAATAGCCCAATTATAATACCTGCTGAAAATGAAAATTCACAAAGTTTATCATTACAAAAAACATCCGGAAGAAGAAAATCATCAACTAGGTCTGTTGATAGACATAATATTGATGAATTAAACGGTTCTGTTTCAACAAAGAGACAGAAAAGAACTTCTTATAGCGGTGGCGCTAATACTGGTTCAATTAATAATAATTTTCATTATATTAACACTGAAAATAATTTAGATAATTCTACAGAAAATTCAATCCCTTCTCCTTCTGTTAACTCAGTGGTAAATCAAGATTTAACTTCATTAGCAACAAGTTTAACAGGTATTTCAAATAATGATGTAACTGCAAATAGAAATGTTGTAAATAATATGATTGATCAAAATGATAATAATAACAACAGCGAAATTCAAAATAATATGAACGGAGATTCAGAAGAATTGCATGATGAAACTAATTTATACAATGGTAATAATATCCTGTTGAATAATGATAATTGGATGAATCAGAATTCATCAAATAATGCTAATGAGAATAGTAGTACAAATTTAAATAATAATACCAATAATACTAATGGAACGTTTGGGGATCTGACTTTCTTTGATGATTTAATGAATAATATGGCTGCTTGGGATTTCAATCCAAATGCTATGTTTGAACCTTTATTACAACAACAACAGCAACAAGAGGAATACGATATCGCCCAAGAGCAAGCACAGCAACACCAACAAAATCATCATCATCATCAACATCAACAAGAATCAGAAGACGGGTCTAATCCATCTGAACATTTATCCGTTTCACCTAAAGTTAGTGTCAAATTAGAAAATGACAATATGATCCCACCTGAACAAAAAAATGACAAAATGTTATACGGATTCGTTGTCCCAAATACTGAAAATGGAAATGCAGCATCTAGTGTTAACAACAGCAATGATAATAATTCTAGTAATAATAATAATATTGCATTGAATTCAAAAACTTTGAATGAACCAGAAACTAATATTTTAGGAACCAATAATACAACCACCACTAACACCAATACTACGGGTGTAGTTACAGCAGGATCCGTTCCTGGTTGTGATACACTACCTCATCCAATTGTAAATCATGTCGTTCCTGTATCACAGACAGTTCCAAGAATACAACCTTCAGAAATTCCTTCAAATAATTCAAATACATATAACAGAATTGCATTGAACGGATTAATGAATATATCTCGCTCAACTTCTAATAGTTTAACACCTTTACAACAAAGTCCAGAATCATTGTTACCATCAAGTGCAACTTCTAACAACAATAACCAATCTGATAATAGTGAAGCTGGTGTATACTATAACAACTATCCAAATCATACCACTCTCCATCATCATCAGCAGCAACAACAAAGAAAACAACAAGAAGTTTCATCACAGCCTCAAATGCAACACCAACTTCCTCCTTTTCTAATGCAATCAAGTGGTGCCTCTCAGCAAAATGCTCGAATGATTGGTCAACAACATCTTCACCAGCTTCATCAATTGAAACAGCAACAGCAACAGCAACAGCAGCAACAGCAGCAACAGTTGCATTTACAACAGCAACAGCAACAACAGCTACTCCATCAACAACAACAAGAACTGCAACAGCAGCAACAACAACAGCATCTGCAACAGTTAGATCACCGTAGACATCAACTACAACAGACTCAACATCAAAATCAATTTTTAAATCATCAACAACAACCACATAACCATAGTCCATCATATTTCAGTAAATGATTACCGAATATTTGCTTATTACTCTTTTTTGTTACATTAATTTCAATCTTATTTATTTCTATACTTTTACATTTTTGCCTTTTTCTTTTTAGTGAATGTTTTGCATTTCTTAACGAACTGTACTATCTTATTTAACGATTTTTACGACCAAATTTTTAAAAAAACATTTTTTTATATTAAATGACTTATAAATTTGTAACTTGTAATTTGTAATTGGTTGATCAATAAAGAGAATGTAATATACCGACTATAAAGAAAGTACAAAACCCCGACACCCAACACCGCTGCTGGCAGTGCTGGGAACTTTTCTTAAGTACCCGCCGCGGAGAGAGATCGTACATCCAGAGATGGTGAGATCAAAGAAAGTATGCGTGACATCTTTATATAAAAATTTCAAATACTCCATATTTTAGAATTTTATTTTTAAAGAAGAATATATACCAACTAACATAAACAATTGTAAACAGATATGTCAAAAGTTTTATCTACTCAAGTAGTGATAATTGGAGGTGGTATAGCTGGCTTAAAAGCGGCCCAAGATTTACACAAGGCAGGTGTGAATTTTGTTGTCTTAGAAGCAAGAGACAGATTTGGTGGTAGAATTCATACCGATTTTTCAAGTGATGCACCTTATGATCTTGGAGCATCATGGGCTCATGATACTTTAACAAATCCATTGTTTGATGAAATGGTCGAAGAAGCAGAAGATTATGATCTTTATTACGATGATCATAAACCAGTTTTATTTACAGTAGATGAAAAAAATACTGATAATATTTCAAATATTGATTTTGAAGAAGAAAAATTAGAACAACTTATAGATGAAATAACAAAATATATAGAATTACAATTTTTTGACAATTTAGAATTACAAGATTGTACATTACATGAAACCGTGTTAAATTATTTATGGAAACAAAAAAAATTATTAACTGAAAATCAAATTAAATATGCTCCTCAAATGATGAGAAATTTAGAATTATGGCACGGTATTTCATGGGATAATATGAGTAGTAAATATGCAATTGTTGATAATGTTGGAAGAAATTGTTTAATCAGAAAAGGTTATTATAAAGTTATTGAAAAATTAGTTAATTCATTGCCCGACGATAAGATTTTTAAAAATAAAATTGTAAATAAAATAGATAGATCTAAATCAGATAAAGTTATAATAAATACAAATGATGGATTTACTTATGAGTGTCAATACTGTATTGTCACTGTACCTCAAAGTATTTTACAACTCAGTATTAAAGATGATGAGTTAAAGGATGGCAAAGAAGAAAATAAATTAGGATCAATCAATTGGGTACCTAAATTACCATCAGATTTAGCAGAGTCTTTGGAAAACATGAGTTTTGGCTCATTAGGTAAAATTATATTTGAATTTGATGAATCATTTTGGCCAAATTCATCCGATAGATTTATAGCTATTTCTAAACCAGATCCAAATTTATTCAATTTATTGAAAGAAAATAAAAGACCAAAATACCCTGAAGATGTTTATATTTTGAACAAAGATGAAGTTCCAGATCACTGGGATTTTCCAGTTTTAATATTAAATTTGAAAAAAATTTCAAATGTTCCAGCTTTATTGGTTTTCACACAAGGTGAATTAACAAATTATATTGAAAAAAATAAAGATAAAGCTTGGGATTATATGAAACCTATAATTTCCAAATTATCTTTATTAAAAGATAAGAAAAGTGATAAAATTGAAGTTAAGGATATAAATGAAATCAAACCAAAAAATATAATCTGTAGTAATTGGTCAGTTGACCCATTTTCAAGAGGTTCATATGCTGCCTGTGCACCAGGAAATGATCCAACTGACTTAGTGATAAGATTATCTAGAGGTTTAGGAAATGTTAGATTTGCAGGAGAGCACACTATTTTAGACGGTGCCGGTGCTGTTCATGGTGCTTGGATGAGTGGTAGAAGAGAAGCCGAACATGTTTTAGTCAAATTGGGTAAATTAGACAAAGAATTAGATTTAATATAGTTAATTTTATTTCACATATATATATTTATGTATACATAAATTTGTTTATAGAGCTATTAATAGAGTTTTAATTATATAACTGCAAAAATAATAAGCAAGAATAAAAATATACAAGAACAAATTTAAATAGATTTAAAAGCAAAATAAGAATAGAATAAAACTAATAAGATTTCCCAGAAATCTAAAATGCCAAATATATAAGGATATTAGACCCTTTTTCTAATATAAGTACATATATATATTTATATTTATTTATCTATTTACAAGAAGATGGAAAATTAAGAAACTTCAAACCTTCCGTGTCTATAACACGTAGTACAATTACAAGCATCATCAGGACATACACAATCACTATCACTATAAGTATCCAAAGTTTCAAAGAATTTTTTAGCAGCTATAAGTATATTTTCTTCAGATTGATCAAAATCTTCGTTCATTTCCATAGCTTCACTAGTGTTATTTGAGTCGACATTTTCATCACTAAAATTGTAATTATCACTAGATTTCTCTGTATTATTATTTTGAAAATTGGTGAAACTAGTTGTACCTAAATTACTGGTAGTGCCATTATGTAGATTATTATAGCCGTTACCAGAAGTTAGGAATCTATCTAAATTTGCAATCATATTTTCGTTGATATGCGAATTAGGGCTTTCAACAACCGAAGGAGAAGGGGTATCAGCCACAACTAAACCATCACTAATTCTTACACCATTGATGATACCGTGTTTTTCACAATCATAACAACCACATTCATCTTCAGGACAACCGCAATCCATGCCAGAATCAGAAGTGCTACCAGTTGATGGAGACTCATCTAGTTTTAAGGCATTTGCAGCTGCAAATTCCTGATACAATTTGAATAGATCGTTTGGATTTGTTAATTGTTGAGGAATTTGATGACTGTTCAAATTTGAATTAACAGGAAATGTCTCAATATCTGAATTATCAACGCTGTTCATTGAACTACCTGAAGTATTAGATGCCATTGTCATAAAAGCCTGTTCATGTAACGGTATAATTGGTTGCATTTTGACTTGACCGTATGGGACCATACTAGAATAGTCAAATTTGATTGGACTTTGAGGATCAGATGAGGGTTCACCGTCTTGATTATCATGTATACCATTTTGTTCTTGTTGTTGCTGTTCTCCTGAATTATAAGGATTACTCAAGTTTGAAGAAGAAGGTAATTCAACATCTTGATGGTTTTGTTGTTGCTCTTGTTCAGCTGCGCAATTCTTAGTAGAGTGAGTTTTTGCTGCAGAGCCGTGGACTTTACAGCCTTTACAATGACATTCACCATCTTTACAACAACAGGAACTTGGAATTACAGAACAGGCGTCGACCATAAACATATCATATACAATTGGCTGCTGCTGAGATGATTGTTGTTGTGCTTGTTGTAATTGTTGCTGTTGTTGTAAAGGTTGATATTGCTGCTGCTGCTGCTGTTGTTGTTGTTGCTGGTGTAGCATCAGTTGCTGTTGAAACAATTGAAATTGTTGGAACTGCTGAAAAATTCTCTGATCATATCTTTGATTTTCAAAAAATTGACGAGAATCATTCTGGAAAGTACCATTCAACATATTACCGCTATTTCTTAAGCTGTTTAACAAATCAATGTTATCTTTAGATAAAGGTTGATGAGTAAGGTTTTGTTTTAAATCAATACCTGCAACGCTATCAGTTAATGAATTAAGAGAACTTGTCGAACCATGCAATGAGCTTAATGATTTTGAAGTTATATTTTTTGATTTTCTTCTTTTACAACATGTATGTTTCTTTTTCTTATTTATTTTACTTATTATCTCTAATCCTACTTTATTATTTGGAATTTCCACCACTGGATCTAATAATTTTAATGGACCTTTAGCAACGTTGTATAAATGTCTTTTTGAAGCTTTCAGTAAAATTACATTTGAGCATGAACTTTGATTATTATCTTGTGTGTCATTTGAAAGAGGATTTTTGTTTGAGCAACAAGACGAAGAAGGTATTGTAGGATTTTGTGGAGCAGTCTGAGGAGTGGTGTCAGATTTCTTTTTACTATTTCCATTACAACAACAACTCTTTTTGGGATTAGTATCTGCTGATTTGATGTTATTATTGATTCCATTTGATGATGGCATCTGTTGTGAATTAATACTTTGTATTGAGTTATTAGTACTTTCTTCAAGTTTTATATTTACAGGTGGTTTGCAACATGTTAGTTTCTCTTGTTTAGTTGTTGAGCAGCATGAGCTTTTCTTTGGTTCAGATTCAAGTGTATTTATATTTGAAGTACTCACTTTTGTATTGCTCGAACAACAGGATGATTTTTTCGGTTGACAGCAACTGCCAACACCTGATGACGATTTTTCAAGTTGATTGTCTGATTTTGTTTCTTTTAATTCTGACTGTTGTGATTTCTTATTTCCTGTAGATTTTGAAGATTTAATATTTTGATCTGAATTTATTATATTGACATCTTCCTTTTTAAGTTCTTCAGCAAAAATTGCAATTCTTTGAGCAGATCCATTTATAGGTCTTCCCCTTGATCTCACTAAAACTAGTGGTCTTTTTATATGTTGACAAGTAGAAGAACGATGACCCCTGATACACTGTTCACAAGCGTACTTTTCTCCTTCTACTATAATCATTATTCAAATATTCTTTTTAACAATTTCTATTTGTTCAGTAATTCAATTCAATTCAATTCAATTTATTTTAATTTGAAGTAGGGAGCACATCAAGAATGAGTCGATATTAAATATATTTTCAATTTTAAGTGAATGATAGCGAATGAATGGCAAAAAAATATTAAAATAAGTCAATATATATTTTAATCAGAGTTATTAGATATGAATAAACAAAGCGTAAAAATTTGCAGAACAAGGAAATAATTTGCCTTAATTACCTAACATGCAGATTACACTATTGGATTCTTATCGAAAGTTGGTTAACTTGATTGCAATAAAAAGTTGAAGTGCAAGATATCCGATAAGAACAAAGTGAAATGAATATTCAAACTGCTGGGATAATATAATACCAATGTTGAAAATAATCAGACTAATGCGTTAATGTGATTAATAAGAATAAACAAGCTATTGAGTGATCTGAATGACTATGTAAATAATATAACGGCGGATATCCTTCGGATTCAGACAGAGAGACTGTTAATTAAACGTCTAAAAAAGGAATGATTCTCTTATTACGGAAAGCGGAATATTATGAAAAGGTCCAGTCGGGTTAATAATGTAAAAAACTTAATAATAAGTCTTTTTGTGTGCAAATTTACCAGTTGCCGTACAATCTATATATTGTTACAGGGATACAGAGCACTAATTACTCCCACCACTACCACTACCCATCTGACTGGATGTGCAAAAATGGTTAGCTTGTGGTAGTGACAGGTTTCTTGTTACCTGAATTTCAGCTGATGTGACATGGTGAAGACGGTGGACAGCTCTTCCCAGAACTAGAAGGCAGCTTGCATACTACTGCATGCCTCTATATTGTTTGCGAATTGGAATCAGAGATAATTTGCTCATCGAAAGGCCGCCCCTGGGCAGAGACAGGGGATGCCACGGAGACTGCGGGGAGGACAAGAAAATAGCCGTGCGTTTTCAGACAAAGGCACATGAAACGAGCCGTTTGCAGTGGCTGAGAGCTGTAGGAATATCCAGCTGTAAAAGGAGTATCTTTGAATTTGGTCATGTGACGGGTTTGTTGAGTGGTGCACAGGGTTCACTGTCTATTCGTTCCATCTTATCTCCTGAGTCCTTTCCATAGTATAACGTAACGAGGCACTCCGATTATCTTCACTGTATTTGAACCTAAACTGACTAGTGTGTATTGGATAAAACTAATTTTTTGTTTTGTATTTAAAGGCTGATCTGTCAAAGCAAATAGATGAAGTACTAATAATTTTAATGCTGTATACATATTAATATATAAATTTGTCAGCAAGTGAAAAAAATAAAAACATAATGCCACCAAAGCCATCCACAGCACAGCGCAGATTGCTGAAAGAGTTTCAAGAACTTCAAAAAGATTGTCCCGAAGGTATAGTTGCTGGTCCAATTAGTGAAGATAATTTATTTGAATGGTGTTGCTTGATAGAAGGTCCATCTAACACTTGTTATGAGAATGGCGTTTTTGAAGCTAAGTTAACTTTCCCCAAGGATTATCCATTATCGCCCCCTGCATTGAAATTTACACCACCTTTACTACATCCAAATATTTATAAAGACGGAACAGTATGTATTTCCATCTTACATGCTCCAGGTGATGATCCACTATTATACGAACAAGCGGATGAAAGATGGGGACCATTACAGTGCGTTGAAAAGATTTTGTTAAGTGTTAGTAGTATGCTTGCTGATCCAAATACAGAGAGTGGTGCTAATATTGATGCTTGTAAATTATGGAGAGATGACAGAGACGAATTTAATAGAGAAGTTCGTAAACAGGTTTTAAACTCTCTCGTATTAGAAGATGTCTGAGTTTTACCAATATATGAAATAAATGAACGAGATGAAAATTAGTAGGAAGTTGCCAGCGCAGGCAATCATCAATATATGATTTCACAAGGTTATGAAATCATAGTATATATTCTGCATATATATATGGTATATTGACACCGTCTTGTTACTTAAGATTGATTCAGATATAAGCGCAAACTAATAAATAATACCCTTAATAATTTTATTTTGACTCAGATAGTCATACTGTGATTGTCTACATATATTTACTTACTGTAAACTAACGCCTGGGAACATATCCAGATAACATAGTAGTTTAGATTCTAGCTAGCAAATAGAACATATACCATTATAGCTGGCGTATATAATCACGTGAATATATATATTTCACAGGGTTTAGAAATTGCAGCGTCTCCGGATCGGCCTTAAGGAAGCTCTTCTTTTTGGCTGGACAGCTCATGCGTCGCTAAGGTTTTCCCTGCAAAGTGTGACGGCCTGAATATCGGACTGCGCAGAACAATTGCTGAAAGTTCCAGAGGGAGCCCCACTTTTCCAGTACACAGCGAGAATGAAATTTCCAATGTTGAATTTTCTAACGTCTGTTTGTTCGTTGGTGAACTTTTCACTTTGAGTTTCACTTTCACCGTTTCTGGCTTTGGGTTTTGGCAGTTTGAAATTATGAGCGCTAATGGGTGATAGTCATCTCTTCACTCTCTTACCGAGAAATCTCCATCATGGACGATTCCATTGATAGTTCAACCTTTAACACAGATAACTCTTACTCTTACTCCTTACCGAAGGTCAGGTGCGTCTGGATGGATAGCTTGAATCCAGTTTCTTCCGTTTCCCCCATTTCCTCTTTCTTGTAGATTCTTCTGTCAATACATACGGGCAAAAATTCTACTTTGTATAATCTATGCTTTCCCCATCTTTTCTATTCGCTTACTGAGCAAAGAAATTTCAACTTAAAAAGATAGACATTGAAAAATAACAGTGGTTTTTTTTTTCTTTAGTAAAGCTGTCTAGTTTATTTCTTTTAAGAAAAAAACTTGAAAATTCAGATTTAACATTCAATCATGTCTGCTACCTCTGAACAGAATCAAGAACAACAAACTGAAGCTGTTGAAAAAACAGTTAAGTTAATTGTCAAACTTCCAGAAGAACCAGGTAAAATTGAATTTCCTGTCACTTTTTCTGATTCAATTAATGATATTAAACAAACCTTAGCTTTATTACCAGCTACTCAACATTATACCAATTTTGAATTTTACTATAATTCTACTAAAATCAACCCATTTGTTACTTTAGGTGAAGTCGTTGACTCTGAAAAGATTAAAGAAGAATTAACAATTGAATTGAAAGCTATTGCATATAATGAACGTACCGCTCGTGAACATTTATCAAAAGTTAGAAGATTAACTTTCTTAGATTCAACTACCCTTTATGAAAAATTATACGATATTAATGGTCTTGCTGCTGGTTATTCAACCTATTCTGATTTAGAATTAGGCCCAGTTCAAGAAGATTTTGAAGCCGAAGAAAAAGAAGCTGAAAAAGAAGCCAATGAAGAAAGTAAGGAAGAATCTGAAAAGGAAGAAGAATCTGAAAAGACACAAAAATTCAAAGAACTCTCTGATGATGAAAAATTATCAATCACTGCTTCAGTTGCAGGTTTAGAAACAAAGAGAACCATCTCCGATTTTGCTGGTAAAGAATTAATTAAAGCTTCTCCAACTGTTAAGTCATTGACTATTTCTTCTTGGTCACCAGCTCCACAAGATAGAAAATTAAAAGGTGACTTATTCTACATCCAATTCCAATCTTTAGAAGGTGAAACTTACCATATTACCTCTCATGTTACAGGTTTTTACGTTAACAGCTCTTCAGTTGCTAGATTTAACCCATCTCCAAAGGCTGTTTCAAGTCAAAACGGTAAATCTAAGGTTAGCAGATCCCATAATTTATACACTTTATTAAAGAATTTATCTCCAAAATTATTAGAACAATTAGGTAAAAATTATGAAATCTTAACTGAATTGATGCCAGAATTATACAATAGCCCTTCAAATTCATTCTTAGCTAATCCATGGTTAGTAGATGCAAAATCAATCAACAAATCACCAGATTTAGCTATTTCTCAATCCACTTATATTGAAGGTGGTTTAGATGCTGCTGATTTCACTAAAGACTGGAATGATGAATTCCAAAACGTTAGAGAATTACCAAATTCAAATATTCAAGACAGAATCATTAGAGAAAAAATCTTAAACAAAACAAGTTACGATTTCACAAATGCTGCTGTTAAAGGTGCCATGGCTATTGTCAGAGGTGAAATTGAACCTTTTGAACCTACTGATGATCCAGAACACTTTATTTACTTACGTAACGGTATTTTTTACTCTTACAGTGTTGATAATGGTACTTTTGAATCCACTGGTGGTAATGAAGCAGCTAGATATACTGCTTCAAAGGATTTAACAGGTGTCCGTTGTTTAAATAGATTAGATACTAAAGGTGTTCACCACATTTTAACTACCATTGTTGACTATTGTGGTAAGAGAATTGTCGCTCAAGCTCCAGTTCCAGGTATTTTCAATGAATCCCCATTACCAGAACAACCAGAAGGCGAAGAAGAAGAACAAGCACAAGAACCAGAAATCGCCCAAAAGATTATTTACGGTTACTCCGTTGATGGTGATGATGTCAATGCTGATGAAGATTTAAACAAAAAATTTAAAAATATTTCAAATGCTTTACACTTAAAGTCCCATAAGTACTGGAATAAATCAGGTTCTAAATCTGTTGATTTAATCTCATCTGGTGAAACTAAAGGTATAAAAGGTACCGATGGCCGTGATTATATCATTGATTTATATAGAACTACTCCTCTTGATATCGAATTTATTGAAGCAAATTATAAAGAATCTGATGAAACTTCTTATCCTCACAGAGAAACTACAATTAGACATGAAGCCGTTGAAGAATGGTGGAGACGTCAAGTTGGTATCAAATTCAAACAAGAAACTGAAAAATTCGAAAAAGATATAGCTGAAAGAAAGGCTAAAGGTGAAGAAATCGATGAATCTGAAAAGCCAACTATTGCCATTGAAGAAGGTGCTTATTCATTAAATCCAGATGCATTCGATTTATCAAAAGATGTTGCCCCATCCAAAGAAGATGCTGAAACTTTAGCTTCTGATGAAAAAGACGTCAGAGAAGTTTCAAAATTCATCACTGAAATCCTCATTCCAGAATTCTTTACTGACTACGAAACCGGTAACGTTATCCCGGCCGACGGTAAACAATTATCCAGCAACTTGCACGGACACGGTATTAATATCCGTTACTTAGGTCAAATTGCTAAAATTGCCTTAGATAGAAAAGAAAAGGCTTTAGCTAGAAGAGAAAAATCTGCTACTGAAATTGAAAAGAAGAACACTGAAATTTTAGAAAAGAGAAAACAAAGAGAAGAAGATGCAGAAAAGAGAATCAAAGAAGCCTTTGAAGAAGCTGCTAAGAAAGCAAAAGAAGAGGGTGCTACTGAAGAAGAAATCAAAACCAAAGCACAAACTGCTGCCACTGAAGTCTCTAAAAAGATCTCTTCCGAAGTTGAAGAAGCTGAGAAGGCCGAAGAAGCTGCTGCTGAAAACGAGACCAAGACAGAAGATGTTGCTTCTATTGACTCTCTTCTTACTATCTTATACAACTTATCCGTTCAAGATATGGTTGCCCGTGCTGTAAAACACGTTTTAAATAGATTAATTGCTGATACTCCATTATGTTTTGTTCCTCACGTTATTGCTCACATTCACAATGCTCTTCTTGGACAAGTTGAAGAATTCCAAATTGATGAAGTTATGTTAGAAGCCTATCCAGAAGCCAACTTAGATGCCCTCAAACTTTCTAAAGAATCTGTTATTGATATCATTGAAAAGGAAGTGTACGTTCGTTTCCGTTACCAATTACCTTCTGCATGGAATACCGAGATTGTCAGACCAGTTTCATTATTGCGTGAAATTGCTCTTAAATATGGTATCCAATGGACAGATCGTAAATTTTACTTTTCTAAAGAAGAAATTGATGCAGAAGTTGCTCTTTTCGAAAAGCAACAAGCTGCTGAAGAATCTGAATCCAAAAAATTCCACAAGTCAAAGAAGAACTCTAAGGCAACTAAAGAATCAATCGAATCTGTTTCAAAGAGTACTTTTGTTCCTGAAGATATTCTCACAATTGTTCCAGTTGTTAAAGACTCCATTTATGGTTCTACTTTAGTTGAAGAAATTTGGGAAGCTGCTCGTATTCGTGTCAACAATAACGAAATTGAAGAAGGTTTAAGTATTTTCCAAGAATGTATCTCGATTTACGAACAAGTTTATGGTACTTTGCATCCAGCAACTGCAAAGGCTTACAACTCATTAGCTCAAATTTATGCAGATCTTAAACATTACCCAGAATCATGTGCTTATGCCAGAAAAGCTTATAGAATTTATGAAAGAACTACTGGTATTGACTCTGTTGACAGTTTTGGAGCTTTATCAAAGATTGCTTACGGTGAAAGTCAAAACCAATCTCCATATAACTCAATTCAATGTTACAAACATTTAATTGACTTATACAGTAATATTTACGGTGATGACCATCCTACTATTGTCACATGTCTTACCTCAATTGCAATTAGTTTACAAAATTACCAACTTGTCAATGAATCATTAAAAGTTTTTGAAATTGCTGTTGCTGCAGCAGAAAAAACATACGGTAAAGATTCACAAATGGTTGCATATGTTAGATATCAATACGCGCATGCATATGCTTCTAACAGTCAATTAAATAACTCTGTAAAGGAAATGCAGGCTGCTTTTGAAATTTTCAAGAATGAATTAGGTTTAAGTGATTCTACCACCAAGAGAACTGAAAAATGGTACACAAGTTTAGAAAGATATGTTACTATCACAGCAAGACAAGAAAAGATGCTCAAAGAAGCTGAAGCTGCTAGATTAAAAGAAGAAAGAAAAGAAGCTGCTGCCGCTGTATCAGCTACTGTTGCTTCCACAAAATCTAATGGTAAAGGTAAGAAATCAAAGAAGGATATCTCCCCAGATCCTGAAATTTCCAAACAATCTGTTGATGATATCATGAAATTTATTGAAGGCGGTAATACCCCATCTAAAAAGAAAAATGGTAAGAAAAATGGTAAAAAATAAATGATTGATCGATTCTATGCAATCTGCTAAAGTAATTGTTATCGGGCTTTTATTTCATTGATTTTATTTTATCTTACTGTTTCTTCTGTTTTCATTAGTTCATGACTATTTAATGTGTTACACCATAGTTTATTCATCTACATACATGCAAGGAAAATTGGTTTTTTTTTTTGACAACTATTTATTTATTTTTATATTTTCACTCTTTTTTTATCTTTATATTTATGTTAACGTTTTCATATTATTTTTACTTTGTTGTTTGTGAACTTGTACATAACTACTCTCAATAAATTATCTTTACTATTTAAAAATTTAAAATTTCTTAAAATAGAAGTACGCTTGTATATATTAAATTTACTATTCTACCTACTTATTAACGAAATCTGTCCCTTTATGGTGATAAAGTTTTTCCAGATTCGACGAGATCAGAAAATCTAGGAGTTTATTTGACAACCTCTCGAAAAGTATGTAGATTCATCATATAACATTGGTACACTGCAAGGATATTTATGTTGGCCAATTTATGAAAACGGCTATGGAGCTAGCCACCCTTACTCTACCACTATGCAACTGGTTCCCTCCAAACTCAACATGGTGTGACAGAAGGAATAGCTACTATGAGTCCACCAGATGCTGTGCATCATCGTTATACTTAGTTGGAAACAGTGCAGCGTGAAAAATAATGAAGTGTACATACTTCCAACAATACCGTGGCCGGGCTAGTTCATACATTTGCAGTTCTGATGCTTTACAGTAAAGACCGGACCAGTAAGACAATACGAAGACTTGTCAAGCTCAGTTCACTAAGGTCAACAAATGTACCGAGTGCGATAATGTGCGCATTTAGTGTGTTCAGGCATGCTGAGAACAATTTATTGTTGGAGACTTTCTCTCCATTAAGTGAGAATTAGTATCTTTGCTTGGTTGTATACGGGATAAATTGTGTACAATGCAAATGCTCCCAGATGATAGCAAAACGGAAAGCTACCAACTCATAGTCATAACTTTTTCTTAGACATCATAATCTCCCCATATACAACTAATATTTGTATAAATCAGCAGGTATTGTTCTCTGGAAATCAGAATTAGATGGATGATGCAATACATGGAACAGATTTATTGGTAGTATTTACATTCATTTCAATAATCAAGCTTACAGCTTTCTCTTTTGCCTTTAGGTCGTCGAAATTTCTTAAATTATATAGTACCAAATACCAGCATTAAGCTCACTTTGTGTGCTTGTTTAAGAGAAATCCAAGAGTGTATTTTGGTACGGGATCTGTTTGTTGTTAGTCTCCAGCTCAGGTAAAGTCACATCCTACTACGTCTATTTCTGCTTCATTAAATTCTTTTTCAATTGTCCTTGCTATATGTGATTTGGCCCTTGATGGATTAACACCATCACTAAATCTCGTCAAACAATGAACACCTTCATCTATTTAATTTTAGAATTTTAAGATAGCTGTATATACAGTATGTCCTTTGCGGTACATAATATATATGAATTGGTAATTCTATTCAGTGCCAGCCAAGAAAAGCCCATGTCTAAGTGAATTTATATCCTAAGGATTTGGTTCGTCTATTGTAAATATGCTAGTCAGTCAATGAAATATAATTAACCGATTATCATTGATGAAATTCGAATTAAGAATTGATCCTTTTGGGTTGTTAAATCTGCTAACAATTCCAAGTTGGGATATTATTTTTTATGACACCAATCATAAGCAAACCACCTTCCATGCCGGTAGTGAAGAGCTGTCCTCGCTTGGAATAAAATGTCAGTCGAGCGCTTTCTACAACTGGCTGCTTCAAGTATTTCTACTGTGATTCTTTAAGGGTATTGCTTTGTCTGGTTCGGCGAGTCGGTGTAGTTGGATGTTATTGGATAACCCAGTATCGGAACTGGACATTAAGGCATCAACTATTTCCTACTAAATATGGCACTCTAAATTTTATAAGAATATATGAAGCATAGGGAATAAATATTATAAAGAGAAGCTATAAAAAGATAAATATAAAATACACTGATAAAAGACATAACAAAAAGACAAGGGGCAGCAAAATTAATAATAATTAGCCAAAACTGAGTTTCGAAAAAATTGACGATTTAATGTGAAAAATAAAATAAAAAATAAAAAAAAAAAACATAAAAAAAAAACATAAATATAGTAAACAGAAATGTAATAAAGAACATCAAAACAGAGAGGAAAGCATAACGAAAAAAAGTAAAAAAGATCAATATCAAAATCAAAACTTAAAAAAAAAAAAGATAAAACACAGTGAAGAAAAGGGAATAAGTAAATATAATTAGCAAAACAACGGCATTAAGTAACACTACAAAAAAAGACAGAAAGTTCAAAAACAAAATTATATCTAATATATAAGTTGAAAGTATATGAAACTTGAATAATCTAAAAATTAATTTCCACTTCTGGTTCTACGCTTTTGATCATTGCCATCGGCTAAATGGTTTGTAGAGGATGGGCGCTTATCGCCAATCTTATTTTGTGAATCACCTTCCTTTAAGGCATCATCTGAACCAGAAACATCGTTCTCACTTCCAACTCCTGTTTCGAAGTCTCTAACATTTGTTATTATACCATTCTTTTTAACTTTTCTAATTGCTATTGGGGTGTTTTCGGCACAACTTTCACAATGATCGATAAATTTTCTTAGGGATGGGAAATATTTCGAACAAGTTAAACATTGACCACTTTCATCTCTTTCAACGTAATTTGTCTTTAATTCACCATTAACATCCTTCCTCTGATCATAATGACATAATTTCAAATGTCTTTTCATAACATCTAATCTACTGAATGAACCGCGCTTTCTATGCGGACATGTTTCAATATCTGATCTCCAGAAAGGACAGTTATATTCTGGTTCAAGATGTGATTTCATATGACGTCTAAGATCACTTTGTCTAGCAAAAGACCATTTACAGTAAGAACAGCAGAATGGTTTTTTCATATCAGAGAGATTTGAAGCATCGGATCTATAAACTGGTCTATTTGAATTTTGATTGTCCATAGTAGGAGGAACTTGATATGGATATTGAAACATAGCGGAAGAGTCCATTGATTGAGGGGTGATTTGTTGTGGTTGCATTTGTTGGTGTGGTATGTGTTGATGTGGTATTTGCTGTTGTGGCATCTGTTGTTGTGGCATCTGTTGTTGTGGCATCTGTTGTTGCTTATCTGCAGCGGCGCCTCTTGAATTTTGTTGTTGTGAATTTCTTTTCCTGGAAGAAGCTGCATTATTACGTCTTCCTTGATATAAATTTTGAGGTGATTTTTGGTTAGTAGCATTTTTCTTTTCTCTACCTTTGGATGTGTCCTTCTTTGATGAAGGTGCGGGCTGTAGCATTGTATTGTCTTGTTCAGGTGGAGTCGCAATATGAGGAGTTGGAACTGAATCTGGTGGTGATACCTCAGATGCGGCTTGTCCAGATATTTGTTGTGGTTGTGGTGGTGGAGGAGGTAATCCCTGTTGTTCTGTATTTGGAGCTGGAGGACCCATTCCAGGAGGTGGTGGTCCTCCTGGCATTCCAGGTGGAGCAAAATATGGACCTGGCGGCATGTAACCTGGTGGATCTTCTCCCATTGGCATTGGACCCATTGGTGGTTGTGGGAAGTTAGGATCATGTGGAGGCATTCCAGGAAATGGTGGAGGCATATGTGGATCATGTGGCATCATATTTGGAGGAGGCATTGGCATTGGCATTCCACCAGGCATTGGCATAAAACCCATAGGTGGGAAATTTGGATCGTGTCCCATTGGTGGTGGGTACATACCAGGTTGTTGACCGTATGGTGGAGGAGGACCACCAGGGAAGTACATCCCATCCATAAAACCTGGTGGTGGCATTACTGGTGGATGTTGCCCCACAGATTCATCTGGATGCGGTAAAGATGGCTGAGATTGTCTTTCATGGTGTGTTCTTGGAGTACTTGAATCCTTTTTTGGTGTTTTCTTTGCTGAATCTGTAGATTTGGTGATGGTTGTAGTTATAGAAGCACCTTTCTTTGTTTTAGCCTTTGGGCTTGCTTCTGTCACTTTCTTCGTACGTGACTTGGCCATTGTTATATTAAATATTTATAGATAATGAATTTAATGAGTTGCTTTAAATGGAAATTTAAATAATAATAAATATACAAACTTTGTTAATAAAATAATACAGTTGTGTTGGAAATTTGGTACTGAGAACTTGAATGATAAAGAGAAAATGATTCCTAGAAATATAATAAGTAAATGAAGAATTAATTAGGTTGAAGTTAGTTATATCTACCCTTTTTAAAATTACTCAAGTAATGTATGTATGTATGTATGTATGTATGTATTTATGTATGTATGTTGATTTGAAAAGTAAAGAGATTCTAACTGTGAGTACAAGTTCTTTGTATGAATATATTTGACTCTTTGAATTTTGTACAAAATGAATGGTTATAGTAAGGAGTTCTATATCAGATCAGTGATGGTGAGGTGAATGAATAATTTGTTAATTGATGTGTTCATATACAGATATATTATATGCCAAAATGTATATTATTCTATCAATCTGTTGTATATGTATATAAGCAATCCTAGTTAAGTACTTCTACTTGTATGCAAGAATATATATATATACCACAAACTATGTTTTTTATTCTTTATAATGATTAATCAACCTATATGAATCTATTTTTTAGTATAGATAATATATGGTATGACTGTTGGTGGGATAACAAGAATTTGTAGATGTGTTGAATTAAATTAACTATTGAGTTGAAGGATACCACTGACTGATTTTATTGGGTACTAGGGGAAACAGATGAGTGAATGAATAATAAGCTTAAGTTTTTCTCTAATAATAAACTATACAAATAAGATAGATGGTTTCACTTCGTAAAATATTTTTTATAAAACTGACGGAGGCGGATCTATAAATAAAATATGAGTAATATTGATTTTACGAAAAGATGAACAAATGTTGTAAATTATAAATGGTAAGGTGAATGAATGAATGTTTACAGAAGAGGTAGTATAAGGATGTATAATAGCATTGAGAGAAACCTGTTTACACTAGATAGAGAATAGGAGAATATACAGATTTGTTTGAATTGTTTATATATTCCATATACTTTATTTGTATTTTTTTGTAATTATTTTATTTTATTTTTATTTTTCTCTATTTTTATCTATTTTTTATAATTTTTGTATTATTTCAATTTTTTTAATTTTTCTGATTTTTCTGAATTTTTTGACTTTTGTATTATTTGCATCATTTTTTGTATTCTGAGTTAAAGGATTTTTCTTTTGGAGTTGAACTTTGTTTTCTTTCAGAAACTTAATTTGTATTGACCAAAGGTAGGTGGGAAACTTTATTACATACAAATGTCTCGAAACTAGCTTAAAGACCTGCGCATGTGCGTGCTACTGCGTGATAATATGTATGAAATACATACCAGCACGTTTTTATGCAGTGTCTGCATGATTTTCTCCTTTTGCCATAATATAGTATGTGTCTATATCCGGCCAATTGTGCATGTTTTCTGACGTTTACTTGCCTGCCATCTCCTGCTTCTGGTCGCATTCCTGTTCACTTACTCCTTTGTGCACCCTATTTACCATACATGATATATGCGCTCATCCCGCTAGCCCCTCGTGGCTACACTTCTTGCGGCCGTAATCAGACTGATCCAGAATGGGGCTACCATTTATTTTTTTCCATGTTCCTCCTCCTATCAAATTATGCAAAAAGCAAAAAAAAGTTATAAACTGTACTCCAATTGTGAAAGGTGCTTGCCGCCGGTCATGTTAAAGAAATAGCTTGGAAACGAAATTTTACGAACTGTGTCCCTTCTCTATCTCAAACAAAGAAGTACACAATGGGAGGTTTTGATCTCTCTCCCATTATGGTAAAATTATTTTCCTATAATAACAAATAGTAGCATTTTGTCCTTTGCAACTTGAGATACATTAACCAATGCAACTCACATAAAAGCAATAAGTTACTTGTATTCATCTGTTTTAACATAAGATATTTATGTATATGTAAATCTATATGTAATGTAATGTGCTGGCATGTGTGTCTCTCTGTCTGTCTGTAATGGACATAAATATTCTCATAGTTATTGGCGCGTTATTCAAGTTAATGTCTATTCAATTTTACCTTCTAATTGGTAAGTATATGACATGACTACATGTGGAGCTGCATCTCTACCTGCACTTGTGCATGAGCAGATGTGCATTGCGTGTTGGCATGCTACGTAAATGCATATGTGTGTCTTTTGGCGTCACAGCTCAGCTGTTGGCTTGGAATAACAGTGGCGGTTGATCTGGGCGGCCTGTCTGGTGTAATTTATTTGGCTGAATCCATTGAATAGGCGGAATCGATTGAATGAGCCATTGTAAAAAGCAATCCACGCCAGGGTTAGGCTTTACAACTTTACAAAACTCTTCAAAACTGTGCAATTGCATATATCTGCATATTTTTGCATATCAGCCAGCCACCACATTACAAATATTTATGGGCAAAGCAAGGCAAGGTTGAGTAAGGTAATTTCATTAACTGTAAAATGCAACTGACAAATTGTGTTGTAAGTTTTTCGGATTGCCAACATTTTCAGTGGGTTAATATAGATTTTTTTAAGATTACAGATACTAAATTCACATACGCACAATTTCTCTGTGTTGCAGATTTTCTTTCAAAATTTTATCTGTATAGACTGATGTGGACGGACAATGTGGGTAAATTTATGTTTTTCTCCTTCTCACTGTAATAAGCCACTAGTTGAAACCAGATAATCAGACAGTTGGGAAGTAAGAGTTGGCGAGCCTGGTCAAAGTAAACAAAATACTGTGTATAATTGGTGTTACTTTTGAGTGTGAGGTGAGCCAGCAATTAGTTGCCAGCATAGCATGCCTGCCTGCAACTCCCTTTGCAAAACTGTATATACGCTCATGCATGTAGCTGTATAGCGATGTATCATCTGCTTGTGCTTCCGTATGTACAGTTTTGCCAGGACATTCATCAAAGAAATAGGTATTCCTGCATATATATGCTGTTTGAAGAATCTCCTTTGTGGATGACCTAAGACTATTGGGGACCAGAAATTGGAAAGCAAGGCATATTGAAGTTGTTGTAACTTGTACCTACTTACCTCTGCAATATTTTCCTTCTCCTTCTTTTAATACTTTTTTGATTAACTACTGGGAGAAAGTACATTGAAAAATTAACTTCCACAAGAACATGAAGCTCAGCTGCGAGAACAGATTATGATCATATAGTAAGATGAACCAATCAAAATATTAATTATACTTTTTTTGTCATCTTGCACAAATAAATAATGTTGAGTGTGCAATAGAAGAGAGGGGACAGTGTATTTTAGACAGCCATGCTTCAGTTCTTAGTTCTGTTTCTTTCTTATTTAAAATTAAGTTTGTAGAAAGGTGAGGTGATCGTGTAGAAATATTAATTCCTGTTTTAATTGTATCCGTTTGCGATCTCCAAAGAGAAGCAGTATTTGATATTTGAAAATTTATTATAAAGACTGAATGCTTTCAAAAACCGTTTTTCATTCTGTCCGCTCACTCAAATAATTAGGTTTGTGATGGTTCCGAAATTAATATAATTTCAGACAGTTTGGCGTAATTTATCACCACCTGATTTTTTTCAGATTTTAAACGGCTACTTTCATTGAGATAACCGTCAGCCGACGTTTACAATCATTATTATATATATTTGTATATTTAATATAAGCTTTGTTTCAGCACTGCACTGCAATAGTAAAATCAGAGTATTAAACTCTGCACTTGTATATGAATTATGTGGTTTTGTAATTATTTGAAGTATGGAACGATTTATTGTTGGATGTACAATATATAATTGCAGCTCCTAACGGTTTGATGATCTCTACAGGTGGTCAACAAATAAGTTCAATTGAAATTTCTTTAATTTCAATTTTTTACTTTAACTGATTTGATTTTTGTTACTATTGTATAGGATAACTATGACTCTCGCTCGTGCAAAGCTCATTTAGGCAGTAACACTGTAATAATTACAGTAAGGGTCTAAAAGGGCATTTTATTTTCATTTATAGATCACGTCATGTGATCTTTATTTGCAGTGTTAAAACTAGACGTTTGATCTCCTGTATACTTAATGAACTAAAGAACTTTCTAAATTTTGGCAAAAAAAAAATTTTTTATTCTCCTTTAATTTTAACAAAACATTTTCTGACATCAATTTTGAAAGTTTTATTATAAGCTGGAACAGGTGAGTTTTACATGAGTAAAAAAATATATACGAAGCCCATAAGTAAAAAAATGCCCAATAATGCACAAAATCACATCGAATCTGCACTCTAGCATCCACACATTTCATTGCCTTATCCCCCGGCACATTACTACATTTCAATCTTTATTTCAATATTTATCCATTTTAGCAATTGAGAAAGAATCTATAACAGTGATTTTAGGTAGATAAGTTGGTGTTGAACTGTGTAAATAAACAATGACCATTAAAGATTGATCAAACTTACAACATATATACATCGTACCGAAATGAGAGTACTTTGTATACATATGCTCTTTATGAAAATATGTGATAGTTCTCTCTTGTATTTCGCAGTTTGGTAGTTATGTTTTTTTCTGTGATTGTGTATTTATTAAAACCATGGTAATGATCCGTATGTCAAGATTGTAATCTTGAAAACATTTTTGGAAGGCATCTCTAGATCACTAATAATCTGGTTGGGTTGGGTTGAGTTGAACAATATTCCTGGATAAACGCCGCTTCTTTGTTTACAGGTTCATTGCCATGTATCTATCTATCTCTTTCTGAGCGCCTACTACCGGCTTCTGTGCCGAGCAGAAAGTAAACCGATTGCCGTGGACAAAAGTGGACAAAAGCGAACTCTGGAGTGGGAGAGAGCGCATGCCTTGAACCCAACAGCTAAGAACTTGTCTAAGATTTTGACGGCTGTGTTGGTGTTTTACTGTGGTATCGCTGTGGTTCAACGGCCGGGGAGACTGAGACAAACAGAACCAAGATATGAGATGCAAGATGCAAGATGCAAGATGTGTGGTAAGCAAACAAGCCAAGAACAAGAGGCTCTTCACAAGGCTTTACTGCCGGTTCTTGTGTTTACGTTTTGGGGGCTTCGGAACTTTTACCGCCTGCTTCAACCTTTGTTTGATCCCTATTGAAACTTCTTTTACATGAAGTGAAAAGTAAACAAAAACAAAAACAAAACCACAGGAATAATATGTACAAACGCTGGCCAATACTTGATACCTGATTCAGGTATACTCCTATTTGTTTACATTTTAAAGTGATAGCTACAACTAATTCATCTGTGTATCTTGTTATTTCCTTGTTAAGCTCTATTAACTCCAGAATTGGAAATCAATGACCAAGATAGATAGATTCAATTATAGATTATCAATGCAAAATTGAAATAAATCAACTTGCTCTATTATATGTTTCGCAAATTTTGTTTATCTTTTAGGTTGTACCTTGTTCCTTATAGACTTCATTGTTTGATAAAGAGCTTATGATGAATCGGGCATGTGATCGTCTAATTTAAGGTACTAATAAGAGAAGGTTCATACTGGTCGGAATGCTCAGGAACAAGGAACCGTATATTGTATATACTATTTCATTAGCTTAGAATACATACAAATATACAGTAAGGAACGCCAATTCAGTTTGTTTTATGAAATCAGCTCTTTGAATTTTTGCTTATTCGCTAAATTCAGAGTCACTTGAAGACAATCGATGTATAAGTCAATTTGAAATTCATCTTTTTTCGGCTCGTAAACAAAGTTGAATTTTTATACTTAACATTCGTCTACTAAATGTGGAATACTAATTTGAATAACAAGGAAAGTTGTAAATTTTTTAAAATTAATTGGAGTATCGCCACGCCACTACACTACAATCATTGAAAACTAAAATACCTTAACCACTTATGCGAACTTGTTTAACTATTCTTATTCTATATGTGTAGACAATAGTAGACATCCAGAGGTGAAACTTGCATTGACGCCTATATGTAGTGGTCCATAGTATACATGAAATTGAATGTTGATCTTATTAGAGAGAAAAAATATGAATATCTAATTATGCAATTACTTTGAAAACAAATGACACTATACGATAGAATAAACAGAAGTAGGTCCAAGGAACACTTTGTATGGAAATAATGAGTGCATGGCATTAAACAAAAAAGCAAACATATAAAATTCAGCAGCTGATCAAATAACAATAAACTTATTGAAATTTATAATTGAGAATGAGAAATTCGTAAAATCATAGACTAATTTTAACGTAAGAGCTCGCTATTAATTTTTGTTCACTGACATTAAAAACAGAAGTGAATTTCAGTGAACAAAGAAATCCCTATGTATTCTCTGGGTACATTTACGAGACTTAAGCGTCAACTACTACCTATTAGCCCATAGTGAAAAGTATCAGGAATAAGTGTAGGGAATAAGTAATGCTTAAGTTGTTGTCTATCTAAACAAGCAAAAATCGATCTGAACCTTCACTCGCTCAACATTACGCTAATTCACATAAGTTTTACTTGTTGAAATGTAAGTAGTGGGGGATTATAGTTGCCAACCAGTCTGATCTCTTGTTTTGATTTTTGATTTAAATGACCTTGAGAAATTTAGACGTTAAATCAACAAGATATTTTTCATGCATTTATGTCCCATATGTGACACTTTCAAATTATCAAAAGTAGGTACAAGGCAATAATACTCAAAAAAAATTTTAAAAAAAAAGAATATAAAAATTACAGATATTAGTTCTGTACTCCATAATCTGGATCATAATAGAAGGACTACAGCATTGAAGAAAAATAAACAATTCATTGATAAGCCAAAACGGCATATAGAGTTGATGAAGTTCCTTGTGACTGATACTCACAGCTACTTAGTTACAAATTCAAAAGAAGATATTTATATAAAATTATATTGTTACATGAAACTACATTTAATATATATTGTATGTTTACTTCAAATTGGAGTATAATTTAATTAATGGTGACTACCTTAAAATAATGAATGCTTCATGTATACTTGAATTTTGTTAAAACCCTCGCTCTCCCAATGTAGCATTTTCAGTGGTTGTTATTCTCTACATTTGAAACTTATTACATTTTAACTCATTGTTTGCGCCCTTTTCTCACAATTATTCTATCATTGAAAGGTAAATTGCATATTAATATTTAGATGCGTAAAATAACAGTAACAACCAGTTAATTTGATTTATTTCCATATTTTTTGCTGTTTTGATTTTGTTTCTGTTTTATTCTCTTTCTTTTTTGTTAAATAGATAAGCTTTGAATATAATATCAAAAAAAATGCAGAAAGCAGACTGAAAGTGAAACGAATTAAAACTAAAAGGTAAAACTAAAAGGTACATACATAAATCACTTTATTTTGTTCATTATTTATTATCTCTTTAAGGAATATTTAACCAAATGATGCCTAACAGTGGTGGTATCTGCCGCATATAATAACAATTTGGTACTCCAACATGTTTTATTATATTATTTTGCACTGCTCGTAACTCAATAAGAAAAGATATCAGGAAATATGAAAGAATCGGCTCCATCTAAATGCACCATTAAAATACGAAGTAGATATAATGCTATACTACACAAGACACATTTACAGAATAATCCATGCATTATCACTTTACTACATTTATTGACAGTAATGTTGACAATTTGAATATGTGAATGTTCTTTTGCTTTCTTTCTGCTTTTCTACAAAGGAGAAAAAAAAGACATTTTATTAAGGCATTCCTTATATTTTAACTTATTTCCACGAGATTTCCGACTATCCTGAATTTGCTTTTTTGTTCGCTGTTACTTTTAGATTGAAATATTTAAAGAAGAAAAGTATAACGCATTTTTAATGCGACAGGCTTAAGATGTTGAGTTATTACTCATCTTAGTGACAGTTATCGCAAAATGATTTCCTTTTCTCTCTTTAAAATAATTCAATAAACTTAGAAAACTTTATCTCTGGTTCAAATTTCAAAAATCCTGATAATGTCTATTGCCGAACAGGATGTAAATAGTTGTATTAGATGAACGAGATGAGAGATCAGAAGAACAGACACACTGTAATAAACTTTGACTGGGTAAATCTTGACGTATTCAGCCGATATTACTCTATAACTATGTTATGCCTTTGGTTTCTATCTCAGTTAAGTACAGATGCTTTCAGCTTTTTGGTAACCCAGATTCACTTTAATGCACAACCACTGCATTGTTATTTTCAAATTCTTTTCTATCCCATTCTTCTAATTTTTTGTTTTATTTTTAAAGTTACAAAGAAAAGTATTATAAGAAGCTGTAAAATACTAGTCTTCACAGAGGTTTGTATTGTTTGTATTTTATTCTACATGACCCACGAATAAGTGTTTTGAAATGGATAGTGCTTTGATTATTAAAAGTATTTGGGTTGGGTCTTCATTAGCCGCATGGTCTATTCAATTTCACCTGAGCCGCTTTACAGTTTCTCCTAAAAGCCATCAAGCTTTCAAACACAGAAGAGAAGGGAAACAAACCGTAGCCGCGGATTGGCAGAGTGTTCGGCACCTAAAACAGATTGGCACCAGCACCGTCTCTTTCTGCGGAGAGACACACAGATTCGACGCAGATTATACGGCTCGTGAATTAATATAGCGCGCTATTTGTGGGGGGGTGGTTCAAAGTTAGCCTGTAACAGTCGTACAAGACAGGCAACTGTACACTCCCCTCAGGCCCATTCTTTTGAGGCTGAACCAAGAATAATAATAGAACAGATACAGACATACTTACATACAGTTTACGGTGTCGTATGAGGGTTTTAGGATATTTGAGCCGAATTCCCTTTTCTACTTGGGAGAAGGGAGGACATTTGATTTGCCAGACGTGGATCCAAGATTATGTACTCTCTCTTCTATATCTGGTTGATTGTATGGTACGATTATTGTTCTTTCAGATATATGACTTACCAGGAAGTAATATTCTGTACGTCATTAAATATAGAATTTGTTATTTAGAACTGCTCAAAGTTAAAAAAAAAAAAATCATTGATAAAAATAATATTTGATCTTCCTTGTAAATTTCTCGGTTTAGATCTGTCAAATCGATTTTGTTACTCTTTTGGGGTTTTCTATTAAATGCCTTAAAGGGTAATTTAATATTTCCATCTTCAATATTATGTCTCTCCATTTGGTTTCCCAATCAAATGCAAATTAATTTGGTATTGGATTTTCTGGTAATGAATGTAACTGGATGACAAGCAGGATTTTGTTAAGGACGTCCATTTTGGATCCTAGCTTAATTTCTTTTTTTTTGTAATTATGTGGGACCTTTCTTATAATTAGAAACTTTGGTCTGGTTTTTTATATTTAATTTGGAAATTATCTTACCTATTTGAAATCTTGATATCTGCTTTTATTGGAAGAAACTTTTCAAAATCGCATACACTCACTATTTCCTTTCACCAAATCACAGCATGTTTTTTTTTTTTTTTGTTTCCAGTAAAGTATACTAGAAGCTTCATTTTCACATGACTGTAGTAGATATTGTGATATATATTTATGCTTTCTCGGGAGAGAAAAAAAAAGAAGAAGACAACTATATAAAAGAGATGGGAATAAAACTATGTCCTACGGTTTAAAATATTGTTATTGAAACAAGGTGAACTCTCATCACATCACTAATGTTTATCCTCTCTTCATTATTGTTACACCTCCTTGATTTTCATAATAATCCACAAATTCCAACAAGCCTAAAAGAGCATCACTCGTTATAGCCATAAAGAATGGGCGAATAGAGTAACGCTGCGTGAATGTGATTTTTTTTCTTTTTACATTAGTGAATACTACACTATTGTTTTTTGGTGTTCACTAAGTACGTGAACTAATTTATTATCCTTTTCTCATTGTGGAAAACATTTTTTTTCTACTTTTTTTTATACTTTTTTCTGTTTCTACTTCATAATGATATCAATTTCATTATAAATAGTCTCCAGAGCAAGTTCAAACTGTTCATTGACAACAGTAGAAAAAATATCCACAATGAATGAGATTAAAAAGGAAATCAGTTCCTCCAGTCGCAAATAGCATGTGGCTATTGTGCATATGCGGTTTAACAAATACTTAAGCTTCTTGATGTCTTCTCTACACCTCTGTCATACAATTAAAAGACCAGATCCTCTTTGTTTCATGTCTTCTGATCTATGAATCTTTTTAGTTTTGTTTTTTCTTTGCTTCAAGTACGTCTTAACTAGCTTTAAAATCTGCGCAAAGATTAGTTACCTAATCTTATTTCTAGTTTTTGAAAGATCAATTCATTCTCTATGTTGTTTTCTCAATCTATCTATTAGGCAATTTATTTTTAACTTTTCTTTGTTTTAATTCACAGCTTACTTTGTTGTTAATTTCAAATTCGTCGTATATATGTACACAAATGCCTTCAGAATAGACAGTTTATAGACCATCAAAAGATTTGGAGATTATTGTTTGCTTATTGTTAGATTTTACTTATTTCCATTCTAGTTTCTGCAATGTTTATATTCATACATAGGTATGTTTATAGCGTTCTGTATGTACCGTGCACTATGTTGTAATTGCAACTTCAACAATAAACAATAAAAATCCCATACGAAACCTACCCACCACCCTTTAAGAGCGATGTGCATATGTTCACATGACTGGCATCTATTTGGCTGTCAGCATACCTGCACGTCCGCGAGTATCACACCGCCAGTGAGTATCACACAGCCAGTGAGCCTCAGAGAACCGCCGTCATTTGCACGTCCCAGAAAGAGAAACATCCACCTTGCACTAGCATTATTATTCAGACGTCTGGTGGTTAGGCACTCTCCTTGCGCCATAGAGTTCGCCCGAACTCTGTGCTGCAGCTGCTGTACGTGCTGTACAGTACTGTGCTGTGCTGTATTACTGCACGCTTTCTCCCGCGCCTGTTTTTTACAAGAAATATGCTTTGTACCATAAATATGCGGCTTGGAGAGAACCCCAGAAAGGTAAGAGGCCAGGCATCAAGGGAGCGGCTTCTTCGGTCTCTGTGCCTTGGACTACACCGCACGGCACGGCCCATGTTGTTCACTTTGGCTGGGTGCCAAGATGCGCCGCCAAAGAGAGAGGAAAGAGAAAAGAAAATAAAGAGAGTCGAGTCAGTAAAGGATGCTGGTTTGGCTATTCTGCATCCTTCATTATGGTCCCATATATAAAAGCCGCCGCTATCAGTCGATGGTGAACCCATATTCATATTCCACACCTAAAGCGGGATTCACTTACTCGTGCGGAAGAGTGCTTACAACGTTTTGTATTCTTCTCTGCTTATATTTGCTTGACTCTTCTTCTAGTCATCTGTTTTGTCTCTGCTTCGGTTCTGTTCCTGTTGTCAAGTTGAATTAAAACAAGATATGGCTTGCTTGCTTAGCATGATGGCATGGCATTTTTCACCATTGTCAGATTGATCTCTTTTTTTTTTTGTTTTTTACTGTTGGTTTTGTGTTACCATGTTGTCATGGTGTCAGCAGTCTTTAGATAGCGGCATTACGGGTTAGCTGTCCTGTCAAAATCAAGAAGAAAAAAAAATTTCTTGTTTGTTTTTTTCAAGCGCCACAGGACGCTTAGAATAGATGGCGGTGGCTCCAAGTTTAAAAATGCTTAATATCTTTTGTTTTAAAATATTAGTCTGTAATGCTGATACAAAAATAGTTGACTACATATATGGAAATCTTATAGCTAACATTATCTTGTATACTGTAAATGTGTCTAATAAAACACTGAACACATAGTTAATAAATAATTCCATTCAGTAAGAAAATATTTTTTTCTTGTATAAGAAATATATTCCGGTATATATCTAGAGACAATGAAAAATTACTGTTATACATAATGACTTTAACTTTAGTAATGTAGAATTACTGTCATATTAAAAATTACTAACAAAATATGTATTAATTGTCGTGTAAAACCTGATCAATCGACTGAGTTATTAAATACTGATAAGTGGTAAAATGGCTGGAGATGTATAACCTGTAGATCAATTTTCACAATAATGGGATTTAATAATATCAGTATTGTAATTGTATTTCAACTTTCTTCCAAACATTGAACTGTTTTTACAGATTTCTCTCTTTTCGCACTTTGCTTCTTCCATCATCTTCACTCCATTTTGTTTCCCAGGTGGAAGTACAATAACTGTTGTGCCTATGGTACATGTTTGCTCTGAGAGACACCAATCGTCTACTACTGTTTCTATTATAAGCGCTATTAATATTGTTTGTCTCTATCTAAAATCAGAGAGCGCAGCTTGCTTTTACTAGGTATTGATTTGGTTAGATCAACAATCTATTGTTTCAATGTTTGGGATCGAGCGTTGTTCATTATATGATCAATAACGCGAGTTTTAGACTACGTACATACAGAAAGCAGGAATCTGGAAAACGAGGTATATGGATACTGGATTCGATACACCGCACAGTGAGTGCTGTCTTGTTTTGTCTTGTCTTCATGCCGGCTGATCTGAGCTCAAAACTGTCCTCCGGTGCGGTGCGGTTGGGGAATTCTGCCAGACTCCTGTCCAACCCTGAACGTCGTCCAATGTACGAGTAAAGTAATATTTCCTTAAACAAGCCGTGCGGTTTTTTCAATTCAAGTACACCGCACCCTTCCTGACTGGGAGTAGACACCAGTCTCTACGATTCTCTATACACACTTTTATTAAACCGTCTAAAGCTTTAGATAAAGTCGTTTTGGAAATATTAATTTCCTAAACCAATTTCTTGAATACAAGACCTACCCAATAACTAAGTAGAGTATCAGATCAGTATTTTAAACTTATTTTGGGGGTTACAACAAAGATTTCGCTGCTTTAAAGTGAATTAATAATAAATAAGTAAAAATAACGACAATTTAGCATTTTTAAAGAATCTTTTTTTTCTGATTTCTTTAAAACCCATAAGTTGACTTATATTTTTTTTTTCGTGTTTATCTGCTTTTCCAGGAGTTAATACTATTCTTAGTACTATTCTATGGGTGATGAAGATAGTATTTTCTTCCTTTTGTTTTGTTTATGATGATATTATTTCGTTTAGTGTTTCATCAAAGTGCTTTAAAAAGTGAACTAATCAAACAGGACAAAATTTGACCGAATTTTGTAAGTACAATTTGTAATGAAAGTTTTTATGTTTAATAATAACAATAAGTTTATCAAGGTTGGATTTACATTTACATCCAAGGAGCTTTTAGGATCATTTACAACTATGGTCGGATCCAAATGCTTTTTTTACCTCTGATTTGGATCTTAAAATTACTTTTCTGGATTTGCTAACTTATCTTTGTATTTAGATAACTTTGAACTCAGTGTATATATATATCAGAACCATATGTTAAAGACGAGATGAAAGTTTTTGTACTGGTGCAAAAAAAGTGAAACCTTTTTTAGAGATGTTTCAAATTTCAGAAATGAAATGATTTTATTGTAAAATATACTCATGATTAGCATTGGTCTGTATCTAAATGAGGAAAGAGAGAAAAAGTAAGATACGGGTATTCCCTGGTCACGACAAATAAAACGGAGATTTCAAGATTTATACTTTTTTCAAAGAATAATATTTGTTTACTTTCGAAAATTTTGAAATGAGATGAACTAAGGGGATACGGTAATTTAGGTATTATTACTTTTAAGTATTTTGTCTCTTATTTATCATTCGCTAAGTCTTAACTTGTCATATATTGTTTTCTATTCAATCTTTATTGTTTGTTTTCGTCTTATTATTTTTTAAAAAAAACACCAAATATCTAAAATGCTTACATTTTACTTTCTAGAAGTCAGCAAGGTTGATGAGTCAATGCATGCACATAATTTACTTTTACCAAGATGTGATAATTTCATTTCATGTTTTTATTTTACCTCGCTAAGTTTAAACCATGCGTATCAATATGATTGTTATTGAATTTTAATTTCAAGAAGAAATTTATTTTTATTTTGATTCAATCAGGGGCCAACAATTTCAAAAACTATAAAGTTCCACAAAAAAGTCAAAGTGAAAAACAATGATAGTGGTCATTTGGTAAATTGAGAACTTCCGTTTATACTTATTGAGTTTCATTGTCCTATATTTTTTGTAAACTGTGGAATCAATAGCCGTTCGGCACAATTCAGAATCAAAATTCAGAATCCAATGTAAAACTCAGAAAATTCGACTTTCTAAGACACATGAACACAATTCAGCGAGTAGTTTTACGATAGCACATCAGCATCACCTTGAAACCATTCAAGCACCATCATTCAATCCCATTCCCTGATTATTGGTTATATTTATATCATACATCAGCGTCTTGAAACAGACAGTAAAACGGTGATATTGGGAAACTGGTGTTTCCACATTGGCAAATACGCACGCGCAGATACGTGGGGGAACATGTCTCCTGTATGCATGATTCCTTTCCGCTCTCCTTCCATGGGCGTTTAAAATAGTAAACCCTCCCATAGTGCCTCATTTCTAGGAGGCGCGCTGAATACAGGCGGCACAGCTCCAAACAATGTGGGTGTGCGCCGCCAGCCAGAAGCAAGTCCCCCACAGGCGCAACCGGTACCCCATCTGCAAACATGCCGCACATCCCACGTAAAATAAATTACAGTTTAGGGTGGATGGGCACTGGATTATCAGTTAGGAGAATCGTCACACCCGTCAAAGTCCTTGTCTTGTTTCAGGGCACCTGGAGAAAGAAATATACTACTTCTATCGTTCAGCGGGTGTTTTGACCATAACCCGGTAAATTGGTAAACAGCTTCTTTTCAGATTTCAGATGTATCTCTATGTGTATCTCTATGGGTAGCCTTCATTAAGCGTACGACGACAATGGCACGCACCAATATTTAGAGCTTGCCCAGCTGGCCAATTACCCGTTAGGCCTCCTATCTGTTTCTTGAGGAAGTCTACAACATTTGACAAACCAGGACAGACCAGGCCGCACACGGGCCGTTTCATTATGCAGTTATCATATCTCTCCAGCCGCACGAATCTCCTGGTGTTTTCTCGAGTGTGGCGGCGGCTCTAGGTCTGCCACCTTTATTCGCCGTTGGTCAGAACTTTAAAATGCTCACAGGGATATGAAAAGGCACAAAGGAAGATCAGAAGGTAATCTTCAACTTCGCTACATCAGTTGACATAATTAACAATCATAGTTTTAATTAGGCTTATATCGAGGTCTTCTGGAGACTTTGAAACAACCTCCTGTAAAAACAACACTTACAATTTACAATACAAGTAAAAATTAATATCATAGTGGTGTGTGCACTGGTCTTGTCACGGGTCTTGTCCATGGGATCCGTATACCCCTTGTGACCTATCAGCTGTCAATAAGACAATAGGATACTATACGACTAGATCTGTAATGATCTCAAATAAAAAAACATTCCGCGCTATAACCCCTTTTAACTAGATAGAAGCTTGTTTAAACGGTTTTGGATTGTTTAGATTCTATATTCATTATCTGTTCAGATTCTTTGTTTATTATTTATTTAGTCTCTTTGTTTAGACGCTTTGTTTAGACTCTCTGTTTATTATTCTTTCTTTTGATTTTATGTTTGGAAAAAAATTACGAAAAAAAAATTGCTTTGAAAAGTACTCCTGTAGAAACATAACATATTAAAAGGTTAATTTAAACTTCTATCTCATTATTTAAAAATCTGAAATTTTTTCATTACTTATTTTAGTAATCTACACTTAAGGCAACGGCAATAAATCGAATAAAAGAAAATAATCGCGGTAATATCTATGAAATCGATATATCTATTAAAATAAAGTTATCATCGTTTTGTATATAGAAACAAAGATGATGATCAATCTAGCAAACATAAAATAAATAAACAGCTAATTACGCGTTCTAATATATAAAATAAAATAAAAGCAAATACTAAATAAATATGAAAATTCGATATAGACGTTAAGATTTGTTATTATTTTCTGTCTCAGATGAAACCTCGGTTAAAGGAGATGACTGTGTTTCCCAGTTACTAAAAGAATTCATCTTTCCAATACTTGAATTTTCGATATCCATTTCATCCATCTTTTTACCATCATTTGTTTGTTTGGATAACTGTGAATTGTGATGTTCGTCAAAGAACGGAGAACTTGGCATGGTGAATTTCTTTCCTGTTCCAATTGGAATCTTTGATACATTACCATTATTAACACCATTTGCAACAATGTTAACATTGATGCTATTAGTGTTGTTAAAATTATTATATAGATTATTGTAACTTTCGCTTAAGTTTTCGTTGTCTTTAGGAGTTATATCAAACTTATCTTTTGGAGACCTATAACTTGCTTTGCCAATTCCAATACCTCTATTGGATGTGGCAATTCCAGAATCTTCATTTGATGAACCTTTAGCAGTATTATTAAGACATTTCTTGAGATTAGAAATCGTTTTTCTTTTGTTCATTACTCTTGTTACCTCAGGATCTTGTTCAACTTCCTGATCGTTGTCTTCTTCTTCCTCTTCTTCTTCTTCTTCTTCTTCTCCGATTCTGTTACCAGCGGTTGCGATATCTTGACTTGTGCTTTCATTTTCTTCTCTATGCGTAAATAAATTCATCCAATTCGAACCTCTTGGTGTTTTTGTTGGTGATTGAGCCTCGTGTGCATCAGACAGTTCAGAAATGGATTGAAGGATACGCTTAAAAGTTGGAGAAATTTCAGTACCAAAAAGGGATAACGGTTCCTCTTCTTTTGTATCGATAGTGGAACCAAATTGTGGTGGCCTATGTGTTTGTAGCTCTTGAGAAGAAATTGGAAGCTGTTGATTTTGTTGAATATTTTGAATATTTTGACTGCTTTGTCTAATATTTGAATTTGAAATATTAGAATCATTTCTTTTTGAAGAAAATTCTAAATTAGTTGACATATTACTCATTAAAGGTAAAACTTGAGGTTGAATATTTTCCTTGTCATCGTCATCGAGGTTAATTAAAGTGGTATTCAACTTCATGGCAGACAATGGTTGATCATTACAAGAACTGTAATTCTCTTCCTCTTCTTCGTCGAACTCTTCTTCATCAGTTTCATCTTCATCTATTGGATCACTAGAAGTCTTAACAATGGAATGGCATTGATTTTTCTTATTTGAATAGAAAAGAGGATCTGGATCAGTTGGAAGTAATGAAACAGAGTTAGGAGTTTCGGCATCTCTGTTAGATTTATTTTGATTTAAAAATGAATCAGCACTATTAATAAATTCTTGAATATCAGATAATTTCGTTTCAGCTGTTATAATATCAATATCGTTATTAGTCATTTGCGAGCGTGAATTTCCCCTTCCATTTATATCATGAGTGTTGCTGTGTTGGTTATATGATGCATTTGACATTGGGTCACATGAATAAATTGGTGTATTGGAAATAAGTGGCGAAGAAGATTGAATATTGTAATTATTTACTAATGAATTATCGTTTTTCAAATCCTTGTTATTATTTCTTTGTGTACCAACAGTGATGCCACTTTTCTTATTAGTTTTCCGTCTTTTTGTTTTTGGAACAGATGCTTGTAGTACTGGGACGCTACGTATAGGAGATGATGAATTGATAGAATTAGATGTAACTGGGCTGCTGAATGTTTCTTTTATAGTCATTTGTTCGGATCTGTTATTATTCTTGCGTTTCTTTGGAATAGATGTAGATGTTTTGAAAGTAGATGGAGACGGTGAGGTCATAGGTTTCATCATTGGGACAGATGATTTATTATGGTTAATATTAGCGGATGCAGATACGGTTTCAGAAAATGATAATGATGATGATGCAATTGTAGCGGATGTCGAATTAGGATATTTAGATGAACCATTCATTTTTGATGAAACAACTCTGGATAAACTCACTTGATTTGAATTGGCGGTATTGACTTCTTGAGGGGTTTTTATGTTATATGGACCATCTAATAGACCCTTTGAACCAAGAGTTCCACGCTCTCTAAGGCCTTTCACATCTTTACTCACATCAAGATCGTGGCACACGTTACATAAAAATCCAGAATTTCCATTCTCGTAAAACCCCGATTTGTGAAATCTAAAAGGAGACTCTGTTGAAGTACAATTAACACAACTCATAGAAGTTGAATTTGAATTTGAATTTGTGGCAACTTTTTTCATATTTATCCTGTTTTCTTGAAGATTCGATGTTGATAATGGTACCGCTGTGTTATTATTAACGTTACCAGATTGATTGGTAGGTAAAAGAATCGTATTTCTTCCTTTACGGACAGTAGTCACTTCTTTGTCGCCAACTTTAACAACATTTTCGATAAAACTTTTGTTTTTCTTTGCTTGAACAGGTTCCGATTTTTCATGATTGCTGCTTATACTTAAAAGTTTTGAGAATTTTGAAAATCTTGATTTAACATCTTCAGAAGGTGGCTCAGGTATATTTGAGCTATGTTTATCCGCTAACATGATCCTGTGAACTCTTGTGTTTAAAAATGGTAAAGATTGTGTCCTTACTGCCAACTGTGGTTCATCAGCAATATCAGGAAATTTAGATTTATAGTTAATACTTTGAGAGCCTTCAATGGAAGATTTTCTATTGGTTAAAGAAGGTTGTTTGAAAATATCACCAGAATCGTTTGATTGGTTGTTTACTAAATCATGGTATGTTCTTGTGAGTGGAGCTGGTTTTTTTCTCTGTCTGGTGGTCTTCTTTGAAACAGCACCGTTACCACTGTTGTTAACATTGTTGTGATTATTGGTATAAGTATTTGTATTAGTCGAGCGATTCTGGTAGAGATGTCTTGTTTCCCAACTGTTACTTTCTTGGGAGTTTCCATTGATAGGTTGTTTTGGTGGCAAAACATTTTCTTGTGCGTTATTATTCATTTGAGGTGAGCTTTTTTCGGTGGCGAATAACACTGGAATTGTTTTCTCTGAAACGCCATTTGAACCATTATATCCTGAATTTGAGTTCTGTTGCTCAGAAACAATGTGTCTATGTTCAATTGGTTGAGATTTAGTATGGTCTGTTAGTCTTTGTTCTTGAATCGATTCCATTTGCTGATGTTTTTGTTGTTGTTGTTGTTGATGATGATGTTGTTGTTGTTGCTGTGGTGTTTGTGTTTGGGCTTGTGTTTGTGCTTGTGCTTGCTGTGGTTGTTTTACTTTAGAAAATTTGAGTCTTACTTCAAGAGTATCAGATTTGGAGACACCATTAAAGAAATTCATAAAGCTTTTACAAATTCTTCCAACAACATATGTTATATTTTGATTTGTGCTGGATGCATTACTATTTTGATCGTTAAATGAAATTTTTGAATATAAACCATGACCAACTAATGGTTCACTTGGTTCAGTGATATCTTTTGAGTATATTGAGAAATCTGAGTTTGCGTCAAACAGTTCGGGAGAAGCTTCACTTAATAATTTTAAACAAGATGCCAATTTAATACAACCTATAGTGAGACCATCGTCTGATCCCTGTGCAGGTAAAGTAAAGACTTGACATGGTATAGTTGAAGAAGATCTAGCTAAAAAATTTGTTGAATCGTCAAATGTATATAATACTTTTAGTATCACACTTTGCGGTACTGGTTCGTCATTCATCGTTATTAATTATTGGTACCAGTGAGTGATTTTTGGAAAAAGTGATAGGAGAAGTGGAATGATAAAGAATAAGTTTTATAAATATATATGTATTTGATATAGATGTGGTCTTTTGTAATGTGTCACAATTAATATCTTAAATGGTGAAATGAAATTATTAGGGGAAGGGAGGTCTTATAAATACATAAGGTTTGACGGATGTTATGAAATATGATGATATTTATAAAAAATGATGCAAGTAATATGTAGGATGCAAGTCAAATATCTTTGTATGTTTATATATTCCTATATCTATCTATAAAAAAATTCTGTCTATTGAAAGATAAATACTGGCTAGTTTGATAGTTGATATTTGACTCTAGGTATTTCGTGTGACTAAAAGGAAAAGGGTATATTTGGTACTGTTAAATCTTGATATACAAGAAACATAACAAGAAATGGTTGTTATTTTAAAATGTTAATACTAAAGAAATGTTAAGAGGAGTTAAGAGATGTTTGTTGACTCAAAAACAAACAAGGAAAGATACTTCAGATTGTTTACACTATGTAGAATGTGTATAGTATCTGTATTCTATAACCTACAACCCTAGTAGATAGATAGATAAACACAGGAGCGATGCAAATCCACTGAATAGTAGTCGTCCCAGCTACCCGTGCTACAGTTTTTTTATATTGGGCAGTGAGTGTATAGATTAATAATGTTACGGTATTACCATGGCATCCTATTGATAGCACGCTGGGTAAGGGAAGCCTGTCGTGGCCGGTTTACTGTTTGTTCATCTGATTATTTGTTTGCATGTCTGTATGTCAGTCTGCTTCTTTGTTTGTTTGTTTGTTTCGTTTTGTTTTGTTTGCTTTTGTTTTGTTTTGTTTTAGCTGGTTGCCCTGTTGACAGACGCAGATTGTTTTTCGTGTATTTGGAGACGTGACTTTGCATTGCCTGCTCTCATTCCACCACCAGGTGGAACTCAGGTTGAGAGAGTGCAGCTCACCAGCTTGTTTGCGCCTTACAAGCTGTTGTTCTGAACGGACTTACACGTATCAGAGCCAGTTGGAACCAAACGGAAGAATACAGAATCAGCAGGTACCGCCGTCTCTGGAGCGCGTCCTGGGCCTGTTGGGAGTGTGCCTTTGTACGAATTTGAATAATTTAGGTATGGAAATGGAAAACGGACGCAGTTGATGCCGAATGGCTTGCTTTCCAACCAACAAAACAACACGGGTAGCACAGCACTGGGGAACAGATTTCCAGATTGAATCATTCTAGTTAACATAGTTAACCAGTCAACGCAGTTGTGAGACGCCAAATCCAGATTAGGAAATGCGACAGTCTCACGACTTCCTGCCTGTGCCTATCAATTTCCTCTTTCTCTCCGAAGCCGCAGCTGCAGCCGCGATCGCAGCGCTGTAACCACGCCGCTCTGCTGGAAGAGAACATGAGGGTGTGCGGGTTTTGCGGGTTACAGACGAATCTCCCGGCCACGTCGAAGTCAACCAGCCACCGTGTTTGCAGCGTAGTGGAAACACTATTATATTGACCTATGGTTTCAACTATGAACGTGTTAGTGTGAAGGTATGTTAAGTAACCTTGTTTAGTTCTTTGGCTTTCCACTACACCAGCCAGTCTACAGAGAAGCAATACAATGGAGTCAGTCTCTCAAAATCTATGATGATACATCACTTTGAAGCACCGCACGGGGTAAAAGGGAAGAAAGTCTGTGGTTATGAGAAATTTTTTTACTTTCGAATAATAAGAGACTATATTCGGGAACGAGTCACGTTTAAAGAACAGAGATTTACAAGATATTTGCATACCTGGAGATTCAATTTTCAACAATTCTTGGTAAATCTATCATATTGCATCACACTACCTGATAGTACAATTTTGAGATTCTGTTTCAGTATTGGATTAAAGTTTATTTTACATATATCATACACGTTAAACTCAAACCCTTGATTTTTTTTTCAAATATCCTGCCACGATGTGGGTCCCTTTATTGGAAACCAACACGATATGATATATGTAAGTAAAATTACATATTGTATATTTTAACAGGTATGAGAACTATTGTTCGATTTGATGATTCGCGGTCAAAAATAAATTTTAATTTGAATGATAAATTACTCGCATCTCAAACAATTGAAAGGTAGTTCAAGTTCTAATAATTTTTCTACCCTATTGATTATCAGAGATATTATACAGGCCAATATAGGGAACACGACCAACCTCGAAGCATAGGTTTGTCTCAATTGACAATAACATAATCTTGAAACTATGTACTTTAGTAATTTATGCGAGTTATTAACTACCTTAAACCCATAAAGAGGAATTGGAAAATTTGTACTCTTATATTATAATGGATTTTGTTCTCATTAATGATCTGAAATGAATTCTGTTCAGTATTTAATATTTACACGAAATTCTGTTTTATTAAAAATCTTAGTTTTGAGACTAACCCTTAAAAAAGAAAGTGTGATATAGGTGTACGGATTTACACCTGAAGTTCAATTAGGTTTTATATTGAGCTGCCAATTTTGTAGGCAAATCAATAAAATATTTCTACTGGAGTGAAAATCATTACAAACACCTGATAATCTATATAAAAAAACAAATTACTGATAAGTATATTCACTTTTTTTCACTTTTTTTGTCACAGTATCTCTAGAGGTGCGTCATTTTATTGCTGAATTTTTGCTTAAAAGGAAATCAAAAAAAATAGGGTTGCATGTTTTCCTCTATTGTTTTTAATTCACTCATTATTATTTTGTGGCTGTTATCTAGCTAACGGTTTCATAAACTTAGAGTTCGATGATCTCATACTCTATTTTTATATCCTAAAAAAACTCATCTTTTGGGAGAAATATTCGCTTGTTCCCTCTTTTTTTGCAGCGGTTATTTACAGTGAGTGAGCCTTAATATTCTCGCACTAATTTTTTAAGTCTAATTAAATATCTTTTATCTCCGAGTATACCATCACACTAAAATTTAGACTCTCCATGAAAAAAAAATTCTGCTAGTATGGATTTCTTCTTCTTTTAAGATGTGAACAAAAATAAAGGATAATCATTTGGCATATCATTTCTGTTTGTTTTTGTTTATTTATTTATAGGAGTGTTTTGTTTCTTTTGGAGCTACGGCAATGTTATAGCAAATGTTTTTTCAAACAACTATAAAGATGAATTTTAAGAAGTTAAGGAATTATGACTGATTAAAAAAACCTGTCGAATGGTTTTGAAAACTTATTTTACTTTCTTCGTTTAATGAACCTTTGACTTTATTTGGGTGTATTTTTCAATCTTACGATATAATCAATTACTGAGCAATAGACTGTGTAGTTAAAATATGTTTCTATTTTAAGTTCCTGGTTATGTTACAAGTATGTAATCTTTTTTTTTCATCAATAATATATATTACCTCCAAATGATTAAGAAGGGTACATACGTCATTTTGGCATTATAGCACCGCATATTTACACACCAATTATCATATTTACAACAGTCGTACTGGTAATCATCTTAGACTGGTGCAAAAAAAAATTCATGTTATCTATAGATGAAAAAAATTTCCCGATGTAAATAAAAAAAAAAATTAAAAAAAATTTTGTGCAAAGAATGTTTCGTTGTTATACATTAATGTGGACAGATTATTTGTCCGAAATATGACATACACACCGCAGGAGGGACAAATGCAGGAGTCATGATTTCGGCAGTAAAGCAATATTTTCTCTCAGGGATGACTCCGCGCTTTACCCCGCTCAGCAATCAATGGAGATAATAACCTCCCCAAAGTAGTATTGCGCCACTGTCATTGTACTGTGGCAACAGGGAAACCATTTCACGCCGTGCTTCAATAGGAATATTACAATACTCACTTCTATAAGGAATTCTGGAGATATTGACAAATTTGGGAATTTTAAAATGTTGTGTGATTTAATGTAATTAAATGTACGTTGATAAAATTTAAATTTGTTATCATCTAATATTAAGTTGCATCAATATCGATTGTTTTTGAAAAAAGGTCCTAAATAGGTCTTAAATACGAGATCCACAAACTCATTAAAGAAAATAAATGAAAAATAAAATAATAAAGTATTCTAGAAAATACTGATACAGATATACTAATGGATAGTGAACAACTGTAACAAAAGAGAAAAGGATATAATTGAATGAAAAGTTTTGATATAAACAGATCAATTAATATATGAAAGATTTCTTTGCTTGGTATTTTATGTTGAAATTTTTATTTATGAAATCATATCTGTGAAATATGATAAATCTAAAAAGATATCAGGAGAATTCGAACTATTTCTTGATAAAAAAAATTATCTAATTGTTTTCGCCATATTGCCAATTATTGAAACTAATCTAAAGGAGTTTATAAAAATGCAGGAGCAATGATAAAAATAGAAAACTATTAATCTTATTATAGATTCCAAGAAATATAACCTGCATATAATGCAGAAAGAAGTGAGAATTAAATAGTCAAGCCTTGGGCTTTATTGATCCGCCGACCAGGGCGGGCAATTAAAAAGGTCTAGAACTTTTGTTGTTGTTATTTATCAAATAATTATTTCTTGTATAATTTTTATAACAATCATCAAACTCAATAAACATACAGTCTTCTTGGAACAAAGATTTTTGTTGCAATTAATGCCAGGAATGCAAATGGCCGAATCCTTGTTGGCTATTACCCAACTTGAAGCTACATTTTTGGAAATATGTGTGGCATGAACAAGAAGATTCAAGCTTGGTTTTATTGACCGCTGCTTTAAGGCTCAATTTTTTAATTATATTTCTTGGCATACTTGACAATTGTATACATTGTACATTTTTTTATTATCAATTATACATAGGACATAGTAATTCCTTGGTTTTATGAAACTTCTGGCCCCAATTAACGTAAGTAGCCCGCTTAGATTACCCTTTCTTGTAGACCAATTTCAACTTAACTACATTGAGCTAAAAAACAAATCCTTTTTTGCGGTATATGTTTGTTGGTGTCTTGTGTTTGTTTAAAATATCAAATACCAAGAAATTACAACTAAACAAACTTAATTAGTAACTTCAACCACATGTACATCTGAACCTTTTTGGGTGGACAATTTATTGGCTTTCCATTTGAACGATATTCTTTTAATTTTTTTTTTGGGAAAATCAACTTTTGAAACTTTGATAAGACTTTTTTTGGTCACTATTGGGCTTGATTTAAGAAGGTTGAAGATTTAAACTGTCTAGATCAAAACAAGTAGAGTAGTATTTATCAGAAGATTCTGAACCAGTTGCCATACACAATAATAAAATGTTTATAAAGTGTATTAATCAACAAGCAGCTTCATTTTAAAAACTTTGGACTAAAATTAACGATCGTGTGCTTGATTGAAAGATTGGTGTAGTTTAGTTTTGGAAATTTGGAGTACATTATAGTACAATATCTTAAGAAAAGGCATAATAATACGTTTGATAACACAGAGTTAGGACTGGCGGTTATCAATTGCTAAATAACTTGGTTGATGTTGGTGATAAAAAGTTTAAATCAGAGGTATATAAATATATGAAAATTACTTTCATATAAGATAAGGAATTAACATTTATCTTACAGTTATTTTATCTTATATGCCTTGATGATTAGATTATTCTTATTAGAATTGTATTAAGGCCTGTAGCATATGACAGAATTTCGGTGCGGACCTTCTGTTCTTCAGGGAGCTGCGGTGGAAACATGACTCGCGCCCGTCTGGGATAAACACTATTATTCTGGAACGCAGGGCCCTGCAGCTGCTCCCTGTAGTAAAAATGTCCACCTATCCACTTGATAGTAGGGGCCTGGGTGAGGACTCCACGGTTCTTTACGTTAACTTACTGTCAGTCAAAAATAGCAAATATAAACTAGCGTATCAAATAATGATAATTCTTAATGACTCAAAAGTTCGAAAGCTATTAAAGCTCCTTAAGTTTGAGTTATATTTAAAGAATTGCTAACGCTGTGTGCAGCAACCGATGTATAGCCTCAATTTGTTACTTAACAATTGAATCAAATAAAAACAGTCAAAACTGAAATATAATTTTAACAAATGAGTCCGGTTTCAATAGTGACATTTTCTTTGGCTGCTCTATTATTTATATAGACATGTGGTTAATTTAAAAATATCTCATAAAAATTACAGAAAAAACGTTACAAGCTTACCCACACACATTATGAACAACAGTAAATTAGGCGGTAGCGAATAATACAGCATCGTTGAGTAACTTATTTGTATTTAAAACTAATGATGCTGCTTTATTCTGTACTTGATTTTCTAATTCGCTAATTCGTTTATGTGTTTGCGATTTTAATTAACTTTATTACTTATGCACTAGCAAAAATGCTTGTGTGGTTTATTAGAATTTAGTTTCCACCAGCACATTAGTTTAGATTTTCTCAATGCGACACTATCTCCAGTGCTGTGCAATCACGGCTCGCTTGTCACTGTAGAAAATTCTTGGATTGGTGTTTCTGAACACTCGAGGTTTCACCTCTGATCGATTCTTATCCGGTTCCAGGTAATCAATTTCAACTTGATTGCAATGAAGCACCTCCTTGAAAGTATAAATTAAAATTAAAACTCTTGATCGGGTAATTATCAGTAGTAGCTTGAAATGTACTTATACCTACAACACACAAGATTACAACAAAGATTCCAAGCTATCCAGCGGTACAACATTAGATTGAAGCACATAATGTTTTTGCCTATATGCACTCTCCAGTTCAATTGCACGGCTGAGCTGAAAACCATCTTTAGAAAATCCTCTGGCAGAAAAAAAGTACCCCACTCTCGCATGCTCACATTCCGTCGTCGGTTGGCTTATGGGTAAAACTCTCAGCGGCTACAGTAGAATTTAGTGGTGGATAAGGGAATTACGTTATGTTCGGTTAGTTTCCACAAACCATTTGAACAGATGAGTGACCAAGACCACAGGTCAAGCGGGGCCTGGGCCGGAGATAATACCATTGTAGGCTGGAACTACCATACCGCAGATGCTAAATTAGAACTAGCTGGGCTATTAAACAGAAGCTATGCTACGCCCCTCACAAAAGAGCGAACTCCACTTGTCTCCAAGAACTAATGTCCAGCAATACGCAAGCTGAGACTTTTTCTTATTGTGTTTCTGCGTGTTTCTGCAGCTATATGTACCATTCACTGAAGTCACAGAAGCCAAGCGGTGATTATGAGCACTGTACTCCGTTATTATGGAGCGTCACTGTTTGTGCTGTTCTTTTAGCTGATAATGGTGGGATAACCTGCGCAATCCAGCAAAAAAACATACTCTCCTCCCACGTTTGCTGCCAGAATAGCCCAGACCGATATTGCTAAAGTCTTGGTTTTTTTCTATATTGTTAACAGATACGGCACTCCTCAACAGTAACCAGTATTTGGGTGTATGTTACCTTATCAGAGAAAACAAGAGAACTGTCCTATCAGAAGTAAAATAAATGAGTAGTATTGTAGATAATTATCCACTTCATGTGTTCACAGTCTCAGGTGCTTTGACATAAACATGGAACTATGCTGCCAGCAGATAAAATAATACTCCATCTGACTCATCCGCACTAATGCATCTGATGGAAATCAATTGACACTCTACAAATAGAGCTTCGCAAAATTCGGATATACTTCCTTGTTGCTGTGCTATAACTTCCACCTTGCCACTCAGAGAAACCAATTTCACCCTCAGTTTCCCAAACCATTTTCTCATTATCTGGCAACAATAAGCTCACGGAGATTTACATTTCTGGAAATATTCAGAATAAATAGTCAGCGAAAAAATAAAAAATAATTCCAAAAAAAAAAAATTATTCCACTATTGTTTTAAGACAATTCTCACAGAAAACCTGCATGATGCGACTAAAGTAAATATAACACTCCTTCATTAAATTAATGTAATGTCATTATTATTGATCTTTTCTTTTTAAATTTTTATTATGTCTGCAACTCTTTCATCATAATTATTTAGATTATATATTCATTTTAACTTTATGTAATTTTAATTATTTAATTTTAGTTATTTGATTTCAAATTAATTTATTTAGTCCTTTATCTATCTTGCGGATTGTTTGCGTCAAGTATCCTCTCTTAGATATACGATTGACTGGATTTGTTGTAAATATATAAATATTTCTTTGTTCCCCGTTTTTATAATTGCTTCTTATCTTTCTTGGTAAATTTAAATTTTTCATTTTATATTATTCTGTACATCTCAATCATCAATCTTTAATTATCCAATACTTTATATATATATATATTAGAATCGGATTAAAAAAATCGAGTAACTAATCTATTAATACAATTGCATTTCTTTATCATACAAGAAAGCAAACACATTTATTCCAAGTTACTTTTTACTCAATTGATTATATTGAAATATTTCATCATTGTTATTTTTTTAAAATAAATAAAAACTCAAACTTATTCTTAACTATCTTATCTATTCAACTTATTTCTTTTCTTTTCTTCTTTTCTTAGTTCAAAATGTCCTCATACAAAGAAAAAGAAGAATTCACTGAAGATGCTATTACAAGAAACTCAACATACACAGATGTTGACTCTGTTGATGCTGGTGAAAATGCATACCTAATGTCAATTGAAAAATGCTCTCAGGTTTATGAAACAAATATTGAACACGGTTTATCGGCATCACACGCTTCCCAATTATTAACCAAATATGGTAAAAACTCCTTAGGTGATGGTGGTAAAATATCTATCACTAAAATTATCATGCATCAAGCTTTTAATGCCATGATCTTGGTCTTGTTTATCTCTATGGTTATTGCATTTGCTATTCAAGATTGGATCTCCGGTGGTGTCATTGCATTTGTCATTGGTCTTAACGTTGTTGTTGGTGGTTTCCAAGAATTTAAAGCTGAAAAGACAATGGGTTCTTTAAAGCAATTAAGTTCTCCAACTGCCAGAGTTATTAGAGATGGTAATGATCTTACCATTCCAGCCGAAGAAGTTGTTCCAGGTGACCTCGTTATGGTAAAGGTTGGTGATACTATTCCTGCCGATCTTCGTTTAGTTGATACTACAAATTTTGAAACAGATGAAGCTTTATTAACTGGTGAATCCTTACCAGTTGCAAAAGTTCATAAAGAAGTTTTCCACCAAATTATTCCTGTCGGTGATAGACTTAACATGGCTTTCTCCTCTTCTGCTGTTACCAAAGGTAGAGCTACTGGTATTGCTGTTTCAACTGGTTTAAATACTGAAATTGGTAAAATTGCTAAATCATTAAGTGGTGACAATCCAAATATTCGTAGAGTTGTAAGAGATGAAAATGGTAACGCTCCAACTTCTGAATATATTAAGGCCGCTGGTGGTACTGTTCTGTTAAGTATCGGTGGTTTCTTAGGTCTCACTGAAGGTACTCCTTTGAAAAGACGTTTATCTAAGTTAGCAATTTTATTATTCTTTGTTGCTGTCCTCTTTGCCATCATTGTTATGGCTTCTCAAAAATTCGATGTCACAAAAGAAGTTGCTATTTACGCTATTTGTGTTGCTTTATCCATGATCCCATCCTCTTTGGTTGTTGTTTTAACTATTACTATGGCTGTCGGTGCTAAGGCAATTGCAGAAAGAAATGTTGTTGTCAGAAAACTTGACTCCTTAGAAGCTCTTGGTGCAGTTAACGATGTTTGTTCTGATAAAACTGGTACTTTAACTCAAGGTCGTATGATTGCCAAAAACGTATGGATCCCATGTTGTGGTACTTTCGCTGTTGTTGACTCTAATGAACCATTCAATCCAACTGTTGGTAAAGTTGAATACATTGATAGATCCCCTGTTGAAATTCAAACTAATGATGTTAACAATTTTTCTGATTTAGATTGGTTCCCAAATGATCCTTTAAAATTAGAATTATTTAAGAAATTCTTATACACTTCCACTTTAGCTAACATTGCAAACGTCTTTCAAGATAAAGAAGATGATATGAAATGGAAAGCCAGAGGTGATCCAACTGAAATTGCTATTCAAGTCTTTGCCACCAGAATTGGTTATGCCCGTTCTAAATTCACCGAAGAAGAAGAATTATACACTCATTTAGCTGAATTCCCATTTGATTCTTCAATCAAGAGAATGACTGCCATTTACAGAGAAAAGGAAACTGGAAAGGATATTATCTTTACCAAAGGTGCTGTTGAACGTGTTTTAAAATGTTGTTCTCAATGGAAAAATCCAGAAACTGGTAATTATGAACCAATTACAGATGATGTCATTACTACTATTGAAGCTAATATGGATGCCTTATCATCAAAGGGTTTAAGAGTTTTAGCCTTTTCTCAACGTCGTCCTGAATCTAACAACGAAAATTGGTTAGATGTTCCAAGAGATACTGTTGAGACTGGTTTAACATTTATTGGTTTAATTGGTATTTACGATCCTCCTCGTCCAGAAACTGCTGGTTCTGTTAAAAGATGTCATAGAGCCGGTATTAATGTCCGTATGGCTACTGGTGATCATCCATCTACTGCTAAGGCTATTGCTCAAGAAGTTGGTATTATTCCACACAACTTATACCACTATTCAGAAGAAGTTGTTAAAGTTATGGTTATGACTGCCACAGATTTTGATGCTTTATCTGATGAACAAATTGATGCTTTACCTGTCTTACCTTTAGTCATTGCCCGTTGTGCTCCTCAAACCAAAGTTAGATTAATTGATGCTTTACATAGACGTGGTCAATTCTGTGCTATGACTGGTGATGGTGTTAACGATTCTCCTTCTTTAAAGAAAGCCGATGTTGGTATTGCCATGGGTCTTAACGGTTCTGATGTTGCTAAGGATGCTTCTGATATTGTTTTAAGTGATGATAATTTTGCCTCAATTTTAAACGCTATTGAAGAAGGTAGAAGAATGGGTGATAACATTCAAAAATTCGTTTTACAATTACTTGGTTTAAATGTTGCTCAAGCTATTTACTTAATGGTTGGTTTAGTCTTTAAAGATAAAGATGGTTTCTCTGTTTTCCCACTTTCTCCAGTTGAAGTCTTGTGGGTTATTGTTATTACCTCTTGTTTCCCAGCTATGGGTCTTGGTGTTGAGAAAGCTGCTCCTGATGTTATGGATAAACCTCCAAAAGATTCTAAAGAAAATGTCTTTACTTGGGAAATTTTAGTTGATATGTTAGTTTACGGTGTTATTGTTGCAAGTTGTTGTATGGTTCCATTTGTTATTGAAATTTATGGACACGGTAATGGTGAATTAGGTTCTAACTGTAACTCTACTGATTTTGCTGATTCATGTTACTATGTCTTTAGAGCTCGTTCTGCCACTTTCGCGGTCATGACTTGGTGCGCTTTATTATTTGCTTGGGAAGTTATTGACTTGAGAAGATCCTTATTTGCCATGCACCCCGAATCTGAAACTCCTTACACTCAAGTCTTTAAAGATCTTTGGTCCAATCAATTCTTATTCTGGTCTGTTATTGTTGGTTTTGTTACAATTTTCCCAACCATTTACATTCCTGTCATAAATACTAAAGTCTTTTTACATCGTGGTATTTCTTATGAATGGGGTTATTCAGTTGCTATGTCTGTTGTTTTCGTTGCTGCTGCAGAATTATACAAATGGTGTAAGAGAATTTATTTTAGAAAAGTTGATGAAAAAGCTCATAACCCAGAAATGGATTTGGAAAGAAATTCACCATTTGCTAAATATGCTAGTTTCTCAAGACAACCAACCGGTGGTGTCGAGGCTCACTACTTCCATTAATTATAATGCATTACAAATTATCTAATTTGATTCAATAATTTCTTGTCATTTGTTTTTTTTCTTTTTTTATTTTGTTTTCATTTTCGTTTCGCATATTAATTATTTTTACTTTTTTGTTTTGTTTTGAGATATAAACTCTTTTTATCATTCATTCATTTTTTTAATTATTTCCGCTTGATGTATACTATTACAATTCAAAAACATTTTCAAAAATATTGTTAAAAAAAGATTGTAAATTATATTTCATTTAAGATAATTTAAACTTAGATTTATTTTTTTTCCATTTTCTATTTGTTTCGAGTTTTTAATTTAACTTGTGTTTTTTATTTGTGTTTATTTTTTCCATCTTAAATAATTTTTTTAATTTTGTTTCTATTGGTTTTTTGGTTCCTTTTAGTTTTCATTTTGCATATTCATTTAGCTTTATATAGTAGCTTAATATAATTATTATTTTAGAAATTTCTCGTATATTAAATGAAATTAAATTTGAAAAATTAACAATTATAAATTTACAGTAATTTATTTAAATTAACCTTGTATAAAATAATTTAAATTATTAATATTTTGGTTTAAATAAAAGCTAAGATATATAAATATAAAGTTACTTGAGTTTTAAGATTTTGTTACTGATGCAAAAGGAGGATGTTTGATTCCACCAACTGCGCTTCTATATTTTTCTTTCACTCTTTTATTTTCAATTTTATTTACTTGCATTGTAGCAGCGTCTTCTAATTGTAAAGTCTTGTAGTAACTCCATTTAAAGATAATCCATAAGACACTCCAAAATCTAAAATTTGGCCATAGAGTATTTGGAAATTCAATAACACTGTCCTGATGGCATTCCCAAAGCATGAAATCACTTAAACGTGTATGTCCTGAAGTTCTAACTAAGATATCAACAGGCGGGCATCCTGGACCAAAATAATTATTTTCCTCAATTGTCTTGGGAGTTATATTTGAAATGTCAATTTCTCCCTTTTCTACTCTATCTCGAATCTTTAACATTGAATGAAAGATATCATCTCTTGAAGTATATGGGAAACAGATATAAAGTACTCTTTTAGTATAACCGGAAGTTGCTTGTTCTACTTTTTCTAAATCAGCCATGATATCCAATGGAATCATTGATCTATTACCAATTATTCTAATTGATATTTCTTCTTGAGCAGCAAATTGATCAGAAGCTGAAATATAAACCAATCTTGATTTTAATAAATCAAATAAAGTATCAACTTCTTCTTTTGGTCTATTAAAATTTTCAATTGAGAATGCGTAAACTGTAACTGCTTTAACTCCAATTCTATAACAACAATTTAATACTTGAGTTAATGATTCTGCACCAGCAGAGTGACCATCACGTAAAGCTAATTTTTTATTAAGTGCAAATCTTCTGTTACCATCCATGACGAACGCCATATGTGTTGGAATTGGTCCAGTTTTAACTATTAGAACCATTATATCTTGTAAGAATCCAATTAAATACCATAATAAAGGGAATTGAAAAATAAAACTTATTAAATTTAACATTTTGAATGAGTATCCTTAATATTATTCAAATATTCCAGTACATATTTGTGTCAAGGTTAACTTTTTTTTTAAGGGGACTAGTAGTCAATTTATATTATATATCAATCCTACAGTTGATTCGATTAAGTTATCAGCCAATTTTAAAAAATATGTCAAATTCTGAATCATAACGATTGAAAGATTAAATTAATTACATCAATCACTCATTTAAAGTTGATTTAATTATTCAATCCAATTTTGATGTTTTACAATTATAAACTTTTTAGATTAATTTATGAATATCATTTTGTTTTCTGTTAGTTAATTACAAAAAAATGAATAAGTTGTATTAATATGGGTTAATTAGTGAAGTTGAATTTTATTTTATCATTATTTAATGTAACTATACTATTCAGTAGAGCTAAATTGTTAAAAAGTGAATTTTCATTCAAATTATAGTTCTTAGAGTAAAATCTTTGTTAACATTGTCTTAAGATACTATTTGGATGCCATCTGATGGTTGATCTAATAAGCGCCTGGGTTGTGAGGCAACATCCTCTAATGTTGCCTCACCACTAATAAGGCAAATTATTACAGCGGGGTTGCTTGAGCTGTACGGCTGGAATTCCCGGCCTGTATTTTCTCAGGGGTACAGCCGCAATCTTTTAATTCTGCTGCAATTTCATAATTCTGCCGCACTTCCGAGCTATCAGCTACTCAGAAACCAAACCAACAGTCCGTCAACTCAGCCCGTCGTAAATTATGCCGGAGCGGTCTAACAATTCAGGGGACTCCAGCCCCATTGCTGAATGCGCGGCCGGAAGGTGAAAAACAGGGAGAACATAGTTAAGTAAAATTATCAAAGATATCGCAAATATGGATCATTATAATTATGTGAAAATAATTACTACATCAAGTTATAAAATATTAAAATAACAATTAAAACAAAATAGGAAATTTTAATTACTACATCAAATTATAAAAACATTAAATAACAATTGAAATAAAATAAGAAATTTTATATTTAATTAAAGTTGAATGAATTAATTATTGTAAAATATAAATGAAATATAATTTAAGAATGAGTGAATTAAATTAAATTAAAAGATAAATAAAATACAATCAAGTTGAGTGAATTAAGTCAATTATTAAAACAAATTATTAATAAATAGACATTAGTAATAATTATTAAGAATTAGTAATTGAAGAAGAAACAATAAAATAAAAAGAGTCAG